>VZRE01004197.1:26779-59033 GCA_013396775.1 Cephalopterus ornatus
GCGGCCGCGGGGGCAGCCGGGGAAAGCCGCGCTGACCGCGCCGTTGTGTTCCAGGACATCCGGGACTGCCCGGGGCCTCTCAGCGCCCTCACGGAGCTCAACGCCGCCGTGAAGGAGAAGTTCCGACATCTACGGGGCTGCATTCAGGTGAGGGTCGCCCCGGCCGGGGGCTGCTGAGGGGACCAGTGCTCTGGGCCCGCGCCTGCGGCTGCCCGCGATCCGAGGGGAGTCCTGGTTTGGGGTTGGGGGGTCCTGGTGTTGGGTTGAGGGGTCCCGGCTCTGGGTTGGGGATCTGTCGGATCAACCTGCTCTGAATTCGCTCCCTGGCCGGGGCCGGGGTGTGCGAGTTGCAGGTGGTTGATGGGGTTTTGGTGTTTGTGGTGTCCGCCGAAGGAGCTGGAGCAGATGGCAAAGGAGCAGGACAAGGAGTCGGAGAAACAGGCCTTGCTGCGGGAGGTGGAGAACCACAAGAAACAAATGCTCAGGTGGGTCGCACAGCTGGTGCTGTTCCCAAGTGCCCTATACCCAGAGACAGTCTGACTTCGGTGAAGCATCTCCCGGATTCTGTTTGGGAAACGCAGGCAGGATGTGTTTTGCCGCATACCAACAGGTCAGGGATGGAAAGGATATGACTCTCTCTTCCTTTCCAGTCTACTGTCCTGGCTCCCTAGCTCTGGCCTGTCCCTTTGAGCACTTGAGCTCAAAGTAGGTGACTTGAGAGTCTGTCATTCAACAGCTGGCACAGTTTTCTTCTTCCCTTGCTCCGTCAATGATACACTGAAGAGAAGGAATGTTGGGACAGTATATTGTTACTCTGTGTTGTAATACTGAGAAAGTGAGTGGCTGAGGGAGCTGGGGGGGCTCAGCCTGGAGAAAAGGAGGCTCAGGGGGAAACTTGTCACTCTCTATAGCTTCCTGACAGGAGGATGGAGCCAGATGAGGGGCAGGCTCTGCTCCCAGAGAACAAGGGACAGGACAAGAGAAAAAGGCCTCAGGCTGTGCCAGGAGAGGTTCAGGTTTGACATCAGGAAGAATTTCTTCATGGAAAGGGTTGTCAAGCATTGCAAGGGGCTGTCCGGGGAGGTGGTGGAGTCCCCATCCCTGGAGGTGTCCAAGAAACAACTGGACTCAGTGCTCTGGTCTGGTTGACCAAGGTGGGGTTGGGTCACAGGTTGGACTTGGTGATCTCAGAGGTCTTTTCCAACCTAAGTGATTCTGTGATTCTCTGAAGGTCCATGCACGTATCAAGGGTGCCCAGTTACAGTAGTGTTTGCTTTGTGAAAATTGTCTGTGCTTGCAAAGTGTTCCCGTCATCTTACAGCACTTTGTTCTTGTGATTTCAGCAACCAGGCAGCTTGGAGGAAGGCAAACCTGGCCTGCAAAATCGCTATTGACAACTCTGAGAAAGATCAGCTGCTGCAGGGAAGAGACTCCTTAAGACAAAGGTATCAGACTGTCCCACTGTACTCTGAGAATCAAGCTGTGTCTGCTGTATTCACTAGTTTTAAATGGAAGTGACATAAAGTTACTTAATTATGTCTGGAACATGGCTTTTCTTTTATGAGTCTATTTCCCTTTTGTGGAGATTTGGACTGTTAAGGATTGTAATAATTTCAGGTTTTCTTGGCATTGGCATCTCTAAGCAGAAAAGGGGGTAAGTTAGCCTTTATAGTTTTTCTTACTGTCTTTTACATTAACTCCAGTCAAGATTCTGAACAAGTAATAGATCATTTTCCAAGCTGTTTTCATGTGCAGACCTGGATCTAAGTGTGTCTAAGTTGTGTATTGAAAGCAACAAATTGAATACCCAGGATAATAAAGTTGTAGTTTGTATGAGTGCTTCCATAGCAGCTCCAAGTTATACAGTCATGGCTGAGTAAGTAGTGGAATATGGGCCCATGATTCTTTAATATTTTGTGATTTTTTTTTTAATTGTTTAGTGAAGATAATCTGAGTTTCTGTTGCAGTGAAAACTAACTCTGTCTTTTGTACACTGGCAGAGATGTTTGGTGCCAAGCTTTGTTCTAGGCTCCCTGGCAGCAGCATTTTCCCAGCGTACCCAAAGAAATAATTTTATCCCTTCCTGCCTCACATTTTCCCTTTCCTTTTCAGGAAGACTACAAAGGAAAGCCTGGCAGAGAGTGCAAGTAACATCACGGAGAGTCTGATGAGCATCAGCAGGATGATGTCACAGCAAGTGCAGCAGAGCGAGGAGACCGTGCAGACCTTAGGTACAGATGGAGTTTGGGCATGGATTGGGTGGTGGAAGCACCTTTTGCCAGTTCTGTCAGGAGAGGGAGAGGCAAACCGGCAAATGTGGAGCAGAGTGGAAAACTGCTTTGCTGTAGGAAAACATGCTACAATGATAACTAAAGGACTGTCCAGCAGAACTTCTGTAGCAGTTGGACATAAACAGGAAATAATAATGTACTTTGTGTGGAGCTGTTTGTTGGAGTTTCTGTTTCATAATTAAGAAAAGGGGTCACGATGAGGAGCTTTTGTTTTAGTTTCACATAAATGCAGTTGTAAAAGCAATGTGAGCTCACACAGTGCCAAGAGTGTGTTTGATGTTGTTCTATGCCACTGTCCTGTCATGGATTTGGTAATGGCAGAGAAAATAGAAGCGTGGGTACAAGTCCATACACAAAGGAAAGAGTCTGGCTGGAAGGCTGTTTCCACCCAGGCTCCAGCTGGGATGACTGAGAGACGAGGAGATCAAGTGACTTGAACCCGAGGTCACTTGCTCTGTCAGCAGTGCATCAGGGACTGTGAAACCAGTTCTTTGGCTTAGACTCCTAAACCAATAAATCAAGTGACCTGTCAGAACTGGTGATTCATGAAGCAGTTAGAAGTTGAGTCTGTGCTGCCTGGGCCTCTTCCTAGCTGTGCTTTTGGGCAGAAGGGAGAAGAGTTTAAAGATGAGGATAAATAACACAATTTGGCCCTCTTTGCTTACTGCCCTGTCTGAGGGTGGCAGCTGGGCACAGTTTGTTCCTGCAGAAGCAGCGTGTTCCTTTTCCAATTAAAAAGACAGCTTGGCTGACACTTTTTCACCCTGTGTCTGACTGAACAGCACTTGGAGTTCATCAAGAGAAAAACTATCAAAGGTCATTTTCGAAATCCAGCTGCAAATTCTGAGTTAGCAGTTAGAATTCCTTTTTTCTGAGCAAGTCCTTCCCTAGGATGCAGTGAGTGAGTGAGGCTGTGGAGCAGGGAGGCTCTGCTTTGTCATTAACTCTGGGAAACAAGTTTTCTGTTTTCATTTGGATCAAAATGTGTCTTCAAATGAGATGTGGTGGGACAAAATGTTTTGTAAAATATTGCAGACTTATTTCTACTCTGCTTGTTTCTGTGAACTAGACAAATGTTGGATTTGACCTTTCTGTAAGCAGTCAGGGCAGTGTGGAGTGGTGCACCTTTCACTGTCCTGTAGGCTGTGCCTTCTGTAGTGAAGGAAAAGGGAATTCCAGGGCTTTGCTTTCATTGAGTAATTTGAAAGGAGGAAGGCTGAGGAGTTTGGGGCGTTTGTTTTCTTGTTTATTTTCTCACAGGGAAAGAGAAGTTGAGACTAATCAACACTCTTTTCTTCTAGTTGACTCTTCTCGTTTTTATTAGGCAAAAAATTACTATGTTTGTCAAAAATGGCTATTAAGATCATTATCATCCTTTTAAGGATCTCTTACTGCTGCATGCTGCTTCCTCGCTTTCTGCAAGGCCACCTAAATCACGCTGTTCTACTGCTCTGACTTGGGGGAACAGTTTTGGTTGTGCAATTAATATATTCAAATATTGCCCCATCCTGCTGCTGCCAGAACTGCTGCTGGCTGTGCTGGTGATTTCTCTCTCTTCAGCTGGTGGTTATTTTACACCAGTCCTATTTCACTCTGCATCTAGCAAAGTCTCAGCACTGACTGAAAAACACAAACTAGATTTGACCTGGTAACCTAAAAACTAAAATTTCAGGAACTTTAGTAGGTCTTTAAGCTTTTCAGTGCTGTTATTTTGCTTTGCCTTTTTCCGTAGCACCAGTGAGTTGTGACAACTTCTGTGAGAACAGTCCGTGTGTGTCTCACCCAGCAGTCAGTCTGACCCGGCAGGATCTCTCGGGCACCCTCTGTACTGCCAAATATCTCATCCTTACCTACTTCGCCTTGTATTTTTCAACTGGCTGATTTTATATTTGTTTTTATTTCCCCCTCTTAATTTCAGCCAATTCTTCAAGAACCATCCTGGAAGCAAATGAGGAATTCAAGTCCATGTCTGGGACGATTCAGCTGGGGCGGAAGCTCATCACCAAGTACAACCGCAGGGAGCTGACGGACAAGCTGCTCATCTTCCTGGCCCTCGCCCTGTTCCTGGCCACAGTGCTCTATATCTTGAAGAAAAGACTCTTTCCGTTTTTGTAAAATCCCAACACTAAGCTGAACTATTAAAAAAGAAAAAAAAGATAATGATCAGAAAGAGATGGCTTTAAAAGGAAATAATAAAGGGATATTGCAATAGCTGGAGGAGTGTTAGAGCAGGCAGGACTTTGTGCCGTCCCCATGGAGCTTGTGACCTGCCTCGGAAGAGCTTAAACGAGCAGGATTTGAGAAGAAACAGGTGGATCCTGGTGTGGAAAAGAAGAAATGCCAATTTGCCTGTAGATTTGGGGGAATCAAACACTTGAGGAGCTGGTCACTCAAAGGTGCCAGTCTGAACTTTAAACCTCTCATTGTTTTTTGCCTTGAAATTAACTTTTGTCCTTGGCTTGGACTGGAAACTGCTCTGGCATCTGTGCGTGAGGTGCTGAGAGCAAGAGGAAGGATGGAAGAGAGAAATGGACATACATTCCACTAATAAACTATTTATTGTATTCATGTAAACAGAGTTTTGTTTAAAAACAAAGTCTAATGTGTTGAAAGAGCCTTCCAGTGTAAAAATTCTTATTATTTAACAGCAGTGGTTGTTTATGGATTGTTTTTCCTGGGAGCATAGCACATGTGCAGCCTGGCTCTGCTCCTCTGGCAAAGCAAAAATGGGAACCCATTTATTACTATTCATTCACACAATATATATTTGAGAATTACATTGCCAATCTGTTGAAATCAAGAGCCTTTTTGTTCCTTTTCATTATAAAATTTCACTAAATGCTTTATGTTTGCAAAATGCTGTCAAGTTGTACATTTGAAAGTTGGAGTTTTTGTTGATACAGGTGATCTCTTCACAGTAAAATCTTTACCTTCCCTATCTCTTTTGCTTTAGTAATGTGAGTTTATTTGAATTAATAACATAAATGCCAACTGCCACACTTCAGGTAGTACCTTGAGGTACCAAAAACTGCACTGCAGTGTTCCTAAAGTTGATGTTTCATTGCTTCTTCAGAGCTGGCTGGTATTAGGAAATTCTCACCAAATGGTTAAATCCTGCCTTACTTCAGTTATGAGAAGTAACCTTTTTAAAATGGAGTGCTGCATGTATCCTAAGAAGTAAGACATCAAGCCAATTGCAGTATGTAAGTTTGTGTGAAATTTGAGGCTTGGTCACCTTTGTAGTCAGTTCTCGATGGGACATTTAGAAAGGACGTGACCAGTTGATGATCTTGTCATTGTAACTCATTCACCAGATCTCAGTGCAGTGCTGGTTTGTGCAACTTTGGAGCAGTCAATAAAATTCTCTTTACAATGACTTGCTGCTCCTAGGCCGGATGTAGCAACGTGGCTTTGTTTTGTTCAGTCAGCTTGAAAACAGCCTCATCCTTCTGAAATACTGTGGTCAAACACTCTCTGCCTCTGGACATAGATCAGCCTTAAAAAAAAAAAGCAGCAGCTTTCTCACAGTGCTGAGAACTTCAGGAAAGGTTGTTTTTAAAGGGGTGATATTTTGGGGTGGGGATTGTAATGTAGAGTTTGGGAGAAAAGAAAACATCTGTTGCTGAGTGTCTTGGTTTTTGCTCGATTGTCATCTTGATACTGAAATTGTAGCTTTCAGACCTTGACCTGCTGGAAGAGTCTGAGGGCAAAAAAAACCTTTCAAAGACCTTCCTTATGACATTTGCTTTCTGTCACATCCGGATTTAATTAAGAAAAATAATCTGGTCCTTTTGTAAAGATACTTACCTATATAAACTGACTCAACTTACAGTCCTGAGGGACAAGAGAATTAGTGAAAAAATATCAACAACTAGACCTTTTGGAAGAGGGGAAGCGTGGAAATACCTCTCCACTGCCCAGGATGCAGCAGCTTGATCTGCAGTACCTGGTACTGGAATCATTTCCTTCCATGGGCAGCCAGAAATCATCCAGGCTCCTGATGGGCCACAGACCTGGGAAAAAAGCATCAGTGGAGGCAGCAAGATAAATGTTACTTCCTCTTTGGGATAAGAAGGGTGATTTGGTGAAGCACCACCTCTGTTGTGTGGAGTGAACCAAATCGAGTGGTTGCTCAAGAGACACCTGGGACCAGAGTGGGGGCAGTGCCCTGGATCCCTCCTGGCCGGGTGAGGTGCCCCATCAGCCCTTACAGCACACAGCTGGGGGTGGCTGTGCTCAGACATCCTCCCTCCACGCTGCAGTGCCGTGTCTGCCTCGCTCCTCACCTACACACCTTGCTCCTGGCCTGAAGGTAGGGCTTTGTGTCTTATTTTTTGAATAAGTGATTGGGAGCAGCACTGGGCGAAGAGGAGTTGGTTGTGCCTGTCTTTTTGCTGTTTGATCGAGGGGGCATGGAAAGTTGTGCCAGTGCGGTTTTCTGTGTCTGCAGAAGGATTTATATTTGCACACAGGATGGTGTGTCTTGGGGTCTTGCTGCTGTGTGCCCGAGGTTGTGTTGGGAAGGGTAAAAAATGGTATCACACTGCTTTTTTTTGAAAGGAAGTAGTGTTTTCTTAGGTGCTTCACCTTTCAAGTCTGCCCTGAAAAGGGCAGCAGAGCCATCAGAGAGGCTGAGAAGGAGATGGCCTCTGTTCCCTCTGCACTTTTGGGCTTGGGCATGACTTGGGGACCAAGGGTTGAAGTCCTGAGACCAGGAACTCCAGGACTGCAGAAGCAGCAAGTGTTTGGGAAGGAAGAAAGAAAGAGAGCTCTGGAGAAATGTTCAGGACTATGCTGGAGGGTTCATATACAGGTGAAAGCAAGCAGGAGTGCTCCTGTTACTCCCTGGGCCATCCCTCCTCAAAAGGCAGCAGGTATCAGATGTAGTCCCTGCAAGCAGATGGTGGAATTTACTGTCACAAAACAGTTGCAGTAAAAATCTTTTCCCTTTGAAGAATAACACTCCTTTAAAAGAAGGAGTAAGGAATCACTCTGAGCTTAAAAAGGGGCTGAAAATCTTGCTGTGGAGTTCAGGGGCTGAGACAGGCAGCTGGCAGCAATCAAGCAGCTGTGGGTTAATGAACTCATCAGCTCAGTGGTGGTTCATTAGCTGTGTCCTCCAGGCAAAGGAGGCTGAAGCCATTTAAAGGACTGTGGGTGTTTGGCTGTGCAGCTGGAGTCACTTAGGGGTGAGGATGGGGCAGCTCTGATGCCTCAGTGCATTCAGAGGTTTAGAGCTTGCAGGTTTGTGGAGTCTGTGCTAGGTCCTGCCTGTGGAGTCCAACCCATTCCACTAAGAGCAGTTTGCTTTTTGTGAGCACCTGTGGAAAAAGGGAAAACATCTGGAAGTTGACCGTGGGTGTATCAGGAGCCAGATGGTGCTGTTGGATATTTATCTGTGTTGCCAGCACGTGGTTACTGGGCTGTGGATGCAGATACAATCCTGGTTTCTGTTCCCACGTGGCAACGGTGAAAAGCCTGTGGACAGGAGCAGGTGCCTGCCGGGTATCCAGTACATCCCTGAAATCTGCAGCACGCAGGTCACTTCCTAAGCATTTACTTAGATGTATGTTTCCGAGGAAAGTCACTTCTTAGTGACTTGCAATAGAACATAGACCTGACGAAAAGAATTGGAAATAGTTTTAACATGGGTGTAACTGTGCTGAAAAGACTGATTTGATTTCACTTATAATTATTTTGTTATTGATTACAGTGTCAGGAAATACAGAAATATTACAGGATAACTGTGGGAAAATAAATGAGGAGTGTAATATTATTTATTCCCCCTCCCGTGAGAATCAAGGAGAAATTAAGTTTGTATCTAAAGTTGTGCTTTTGAAATGCTTTCCACATAACTGGCTTTACCAAAATGGAAAGGTGAATTCATAGCTTGGAAGTTTCTAAAAATGTCTCTGCCAAATGTGTGTGGCTGCTATCACAGGCCAAGTGGCCCAGAGCAAGCCAGGCTGGAATCTTTGGGGGCTGAGAATATCCAGGGGGCATGTGCATAGCTGTCTGCAAATATGTGGGGCTCTTCTTTGGAAACGGGGTGCAGAAATCAGCTCCAGTATTGCTTTGCCTCCTTGTTTGTAATGGAGTGATTCTCCCAGAAGAGAAATCTTAAGCTGAATCCAGGGACTCTTTCATTATCCTGCTATTGAAAGCTGTTTGTGGGCTGGCTTAGTGCAGCTGACATCGTGGACTTGTTCAGGCTGAGGCTGTTACACTGAATAAATAAAACTTCATTGTTGTCTGCTTGCTTATATACAATGGTACAAACAATGTCTGGGCTGCTCTGTGCCACAGGGTAAATGACAGTCCCACTGAGCTGAGGTTTGGTTTTGTCACAGGAACATGTAATGCAGACTTCGTGCAGATTTCTTCAGGTGATGCATTGAGAGAGATGCTCTGGCTGTAGTGGAGCACTGTAACTAAGCCTTCAAGACTTGATCCTCTTCCACATAAAGAGAAAGCTGCAGTCTGAGAGAGGGACTGGGATCTTTATTTAATTTGGTTTAGGGCCTGGCCCTTTGTGTGGTGTCCACTGAGATCTCAAATTAGCAGAGATAGTGTGCTTAATTTTCAAGTCTTTCACTGTCTATAATTATTCAGCCTTCTGCAAAGTCACTGAAAACGATTGCCTAGCTGTGCCTGTGTGTGTCCATGTAAATGCACTTGGTTCAGTGCAGCAAAGCCAGCACTGACCTCCCAGGCACCATGTGATCATGAAAGGCATCAAATTCTGCACAAGCAAATATATGGTCTTGGCAGTAGCAAACCTGAGAAAGCATATTTTAATTTTATTTGGCTCTGGTTTGGGGTTTGCTTTCGATATCATGATTTTAAGCCTTTCATGTAAGGGTAAAGTGCTTAAATCATAACCCTGGAGAATTTGCAATTGCCCATTTCCCTCTGCCTGGGTATATCCTCATCCACTCGCTATTCCCACTTACTCCATGGGAGCAGGAGTGTTCCAGCCTTTCTTGGGCTCATCTGGTCTTGAAGAAAAATGTCATGGTTCCAGCATGGACCTTGGTTACTACTGCAAGGCCAGAGCTAATTGTGGCCATGTGTCTGCCTCCAAGTGGTGCCTTGGGCACCAAAATGCTGAGTGAATCATGAGGCCCCTGGAAAGCCAATAAAAATACTTGTGCTGGAGTTGAGAAGCAAATCTGGTGAAGGTCTCCGTGGGCTGCTGTGACATCTTGCCATACCTTAGACCACCACAGCCTTTTGCTTCCACTTGGGCTTCCTTTTATTTTTACCCCCACAGCGTGAGGCTGATCAGATGTTATCGCTCCTGACCTTTGTCTCCTGCTGCAACATCAGAGCTGACTTCAGTATCCCACTTATCTCCGGCTCCTACAGCCTGCCAGGCGGGGTCGGGGCTGTGCCGTGGTGCTGTGGGATGCTTTGCCCCGCGCTTGGTGTCGGTGGCTGCATGAAAGGAAAATGCCACTCGGCTGCTCCGAGCCTGGCCCGGTGATAATGCTGCGTGTGTCCCTCCGGGCCCGCGATAAGCGCCCAAAGGGCAGGCAGGGAGAACGTCTCTGCTGGGATCAGCACACACCAGGCCCTATAGATAGAACCACATATATATAGAACAACATGAAAGCTTTTTGCTTTCTTCTTTTCAACAGCATGATGGCTGAGTGTCACATCCAGGGACGCTTTCGGACCTGACCCCGCCAGGGGTCTGGTCTCGTTGTACGCACAAGTTCTTCAGTTTGTGTCGTCCCAAGGGGGCTGGAGATTTGAAATCAAAACCCACGCGGGCTGCAAAGCGATGTTCGGTAGTCCTGATAAAGGCACTAAGACCGGGGAGGGGTGGGTTGGTTTCCCTTTATCTTCAAAATAGACAGCAGGACAAAATTTTCCTGTTTGGGTTATTGGCTTTTCGTAGGTGTCACCGAACAGTTATTGCTGCTGCTGCTGGGAGATAACTCTGTCAGTGGCATCTGGGTGCTGACATTAAGGCCAGCCAGCCTGAAATGAAGATAAGATTTTTCTATATTGAGTAAGTCTATTGATCCGGTCGGCCTCCTGTCCTGTGTCTGATAATAACTTGATGTTTCCAAGACAAGGAAGCCTTCCCCTGTCCTCTCTATTGATATATATATAAATGATCTGTTATATGTATATCAATGCTGTGTATTTTGGATTAAATAATGAAGAATTCCTTTCTGAGCCATGTTCTTAGAAGCATGCTGCTTTTCCTTCTTTTCATTTGGACATGAAGTTGCAAATGCTACTAAGAATCATAACGTTATTCCCATTTGTTTGCATGTCAGAGATGAGACTTGAAAATAACTGAAGCAAAAACGCAAATAGTTTAATGCCAGGGAGTCCTGGATTTTACTGACTGGTTTGTGCCAGTAATCTGCTTATTTAAAACCAACCAGCCAAAAATAGGAGAGAAATAAAAAATTTTAAAAAACCTCCCAAAACAACAAAAAAACCCCAAACCAAAAACAAACCCACAAAAAAACTACCAAATCCTACAAGCACAGAAGCATTTTCTTTATCTTCAGATTTGTTTAAAATACTTTTGTCTTTGGTAATTGCAGGCTTTGACCCAAACTTGCTTCCTGATCTTTCACAGACTTAATGGTAAACAATTCTGTAGACAACAAATTGGGTAGTATTCATACGGAAGGACAGCAAGCATGAATTTGAATTCTCGTCACTGCAAGTTAATTTTTATGAGGTTGTGTGTGGATGTTTAGGTTTGCAGATTTCAACAAGAGTTTCTGGTCTTATCACCTTGTCAAAAAGACATGTTTGTTACAGGATTCCAGAAAAGACGGAGAGGTATTACCAGTTAGGAAAGAGTAATTCCTGGAACAACAAGCAGTAAATATAGACAAAGAAAAAACTTTCATGTTCAGTACTAAACTGTAGATGAAAACTTTGTTTCTGCCTCTGCAAGAGGGGAATGGCAGCAGAGTTATTTTTGTGGATTAAAGCCAAAAGATAGTAGCAGTCCTTTCTGCACTCGCCCAGGGCACTGGATTTAGTGTCTGTAGTAATAACCACACATGTATCGTTAATTCACATATCTCAGTCTTATTCCTGTGAGGTTCCTTGTCCATGACCCCACGGGAGGAGAAGTTCCTGTGGGTGCACAGAGCCAAGGGGTCCCTCGTATGGTCCAGGCTCAGCAGCTCCTCTCTGAACGTGTTCATCACCCCCAGACACTGCTGGTGACAAATGACATTTTCTTTGCCTTTGTACTCCAGGGCGTAAGATGTGACGTTTACATCCAAGATCAATTATTTTTAACTGAAGAGTGATAGCCCTGCGTCTAAATTATCTCAGGGCTTAATTCACATCAGTTAAAGCTTTTCAAAGGCTTATTAAAATTCCTTAAGTGTGTCCAACTTATCAGCAGTTGAGTGTCAATGGCATTATACAAATGTTGCTATTGGAAATAACTGTTAAGTATTGTTTGACTGTATTATTCTCATATATATATTTATATATATTATGCCTGTGACTATTAATACTACTTAGTACTTACATGACTCCTTTCATCTGGTGATCATAAGGCATTGCCCAGGGAAGGAAGGACTGTTCTCCCCTTTCTAAATATGGGAAAACTGTCCTGTCTAGCAGCTGTGTCTCATACTTGGATTTAACATCTTCCACTGAATCCTGCCAGGCTTGGCTCTTGGTCTGACCTGTCGATTTTTAACAGGACTTCATTTAGTTGTGCTGCTGCAGCACCTAAACCTTGTCTTGTGTGGGCAAACACAGGGCAACAGCCCTGCTCCTTTGCCAAGAAATTTGTGATGTTAGAAGAAGTATGGATCAATGTACAGATCAATATAGACTGACAGATTTGTGACAGGGAGGAGGTGATATTGAGCTGCCCCAAGTCAGTTCAGCACCCCCTGTTATGGAGCAAAGGAAAGTCTGAGAGGAACATGGAAAGGTTTTTGGAGGGGAAGAGGCTTTGTTGCTCTTTCTGATGAGTGTCCCCATGCTGGCAGGAAGTCTGGGAAAATCTGGTCACAGAGCTGGCATTAGCATTTGGGGCTGTGAGAGAAGATGAAAAGGGCAGGGACAGTCTCTGAAGGGCTGTGAATGCCACTAGTTCCATGTTCCTGTGCTAATCCCTGGCAGTTGTGTGAGGTAGGAAAAATCCTGGTTGTTGCATAAAGGTGCTGCCTGTCCTGGCACCTGCTACAGCTGCAGGAGGCTGGGATGGGTTTTGTTGATGTGCTTGTGTGTATGAATATCCAGTCAGAAATGCTTGGGATTAATTTGCACGTGTTCTTTGCATTTTTTTTCCTTCTTTCTTTTTCCCTCCCTGCAATTTAAATATATAGTTCCTACCCATTTCAGGCAGTGGTGGAGGTTTAGATTTTATACACGTTTTTACTTACTCCACACTGAGGTTCTGTCTGGAGAAGCATTTTGAGGAACTGATCATTTGTTCCAGAAACCACTAGGTAGCACTGTGAAATAAAGTTCTGCACCACGTTCTGCTTCCCTGCTCTGCTGGCCCCTGCAGAACAAAGACCTACAATTCCAGCATGGTTGGGCTAAGTATGGATAAAGGCAGCAAAGTGGGATTAAAACTTAAAACTTTCTCCAGTATTGGGTTCACGGTCAAGCATGGGAGAAATGAAGATCTGTTAGGAGAGATAGGCTGGGTATTGGGACAAAGTTCTTCACCCAAAGTGCCCAACCATTCAACGAGTGAAGAACCTTTCCCTAACATCCAACTGAAACCTCCCCTGACACAGCTCCATGTAATTCCCTTGGGTCCTGTCACTGCTTACCAGAGAGAAGAGGTTGTCTTGATTTAATATGTTAAAGGGTTATTCTTCCAGAAGATTGGAGCCAGGTAAAAATTTTGGTTTGATTTTTAACTTGTTTTTACGAAAATTACTTCAGTGTTTGGTTTATCGATCCCCAAAATTACTCAAAATAGATAACTTGCCAGTTGTATTTTTAAACTTTTGAGCTTCAACAAGTTAGTAAGTTATCTTGCTGCATTTTAACTCAACCCCATATAGTCACTGTACAGTATCCCAGCTGAGGAGCAGTTTATGCCCGTTTCTATTTCAATTCCAACTGCGACGTGTGTGCCTGTAGCAGCACCATATCACTGCTTTTTAAAATTAGCCCTCGCTCTGGCTGCCACAGGGAGAGGATACATGATAAAGGGATTGAGCATCACGCTCTGCCAGAGCTGCTGGGCTTAAATCGCTGAGTTACAGGAACCCTGAGCTGGAAAGAGCCCCTGGCTCCAGGGGTCACATTGTGCACGCTGGTCACTATCAAATGCTTTGGAGAACTTCAGCATCAGCATTAGCTGAGGTGCTGGAAATTCAGATGAGGAGATTCTTTTTATATGTCTGGTGTGGCTGTACCCAATGCAATGGTTTTTCTACCTGCAAAATCCCACAACTGGACTAGATGGTCATTGTAGGTCCCTTCCATCTGAGTTATTCTAGTCTAAAATGATTCTAGAAGTACGTGGAACTGCTGGAGCAAGTGCAGAGGCCACAAGGTTGGTAAGGGAATTCGAGCACCTTCCTGGTGAAGACAGGCTGAGGGAATTGGGGCTGCTCCACTGGAGAAGAGAAGGTTGTGGAGAGACCTCACAGCCCCTTCCAGTGTCTGAAGTGGCTACAAGGAAGCTGTAGAGGGACTGCTCATCAGGGACAGTAGTGACAGAACAGGGAGGAATGGCTTCAAACTGAAAGAGGGGAAATTCAGGATGGATATATAGAAGAAATTATTCCCTGTGAGGGTGGGGAGGCCCTGGCACAGGTTGCCCAGAGAAGCTGTGGCTGCCCCATCCCTGGAAGGGTCCAAGGCCAGGTTGGATGGGGCTTGGAGCAACCTGGTCCAGTGGAAGGCAACTGGCCAGTGGTGGGGCTTGGAGCAACCTAGTCCATGGCAGGGGGTTGGAACAAAATGGTCTTTAAGGTCCCTTCCAACCCAAATCATTCTGTGATTCTGTGATTATGTTCACAAAAACACTTTTTGAGCTGGGTATAATTCACAACTGTCAGGGAAATGCATGGAAAGTGCTGACCAAAAAGGGCAACTAAAGGCTGTCTCTTGTACAAGCCAAAGGCATCCCAACTTGAGCTGAAACAAATGTGCTCATTTTGCCCTGACAAGGGCCTGAATTGCTTGATGTTTTCACCTTTCTATAGGTTTGGCCACCCTAGCTTAGCGTCACCTAATGATGTCTGCTAACGCTTGCTGGGCGGATGCTTTTCTTTATCTGGTTACTTCTGCAACATCTGCAAGCGAGTTATGTGGTATTTTCATCCCCCTGAGGATTTATGGTGACCTCATAGGGACCTCAATCATTGGATCGATACAGTTCTAACACCTGTAGATCAACATAAACTTGACCCTTGGTCTTGATAGGTCTATCACCACAGTGGCCTTTCTGTAAAGCCTCTCCGTGGCAGGGCAGGGGTTTGGGCTGGACGGAAGAAGCGATGGTGGCACAGCAGAGCCCCATCCATCCCCAGGCCAAAAGTCAAAATGATAAAGGAGCGGAGTGCCGGGATAATAAGGGGGGAGCTGCTCCAGGAAGGTCTCTCCAGGTATTTAGGGTACAGGCAGGTCCCCAGGACCAACAGCTCTCCCTGTGGGTGATGCTGGTGCAGGGGAGGAGCTCTGTGAAGCTCCATGGTGGTGCGAGTGCTGTTCCCTCCTCTGGGGTTTGTGATAAGGTGAGATCTGCAGCTTTAAAAAGCTGCTGCCTGTGCCCATCCTATCTTTAGCTCAGGGCAGTGGAAAGCGATTTCCCTTTTGAAAAGTCAGTTCCTCTCTGTGCAAAAGCTTTCCCATGCTCACCCCCCATTTCCATTCATTTTCCCATCCGAAGCAGGGATTTCTGTCTGTACCTTTGCAGCCTTCCTGCATTCAGCAGGTAATGGAGGATTCTTCTTCCTCACCTGAACTCTCTGCTTCTTTAAAGCCACATGTGAGATTAAACGATCAATCTCGAGATTCCACAAATGAATGTCAGAGTTCCAATTAAAATAGTCTTCGCAATTTCAAGATCTCACCTACTTCGAGTTTACTGAAAAAAGCAAAGCAACAAGCAGTGGGTGCTGCAGCAACGACAAGCACAGGTAAAGAGCGCTCTGCAGGGCTGTATTTTCACAGACTGCTTTTTATTTGATTTTTTTCCCCAAAAGTTTTCCACAATATGTCAGTGACTCAAAAAAATTCCAAGTCATCAGTTCTGTATTTATGGAAAAAATAGAAATAGAGAACAAAGTCTTGAGGCCCACATTGTTTTTCTCAACTGATTTTGAACTTCTATTTATTTTCATTCTCCTCAGAAGGTGGGTGGGATGCTGCTTATCTTGGTTGATAAAAGAGGAATTATCTCAAAGAAGACTTTTCATTTAAAAGCATCTGCTTAATGAGTTTTGAAGAGGATGATGCTCTCCAACTGGCACACACCAAAGTCTGAAAAACTTGTGTGATGTTATTTCATCTTAAAAATAACAAGATGGTCTAAGTGGGAACTAATTGCTTAAATGGCCTCTCCAGTCCCAGACACCTGTACTTCAGTCCAAACTTGACTCCTGTCTTTTACATGTCACCTTGGGTCGTGGGTGAAAGGACCAAGTAGACCTAAGGAGTCCCAACGTCTTGATTTCACATGGAGTTGGGAACAGATGCACGAAGGAAAAGAATCTGTCTGGAAAATTAAGGGAATGGTCATCTGGGAGGCAGAGGGAAGAGAAGGAAATAGCCAGGAGACATTCCTTCTGCTATGCAGTTGGTCAGGGTCTCTGTCATTGAAGACAGAGGGCCAACTTGGTTTTCCTGGAAAACAGTCCTTAAACCAACTAATTACCCTTAGAGTAATGGTGCATTTCAGTATTGAGAGAAATAAGTGCCTGACTGACAAAATATCCTCTCTGTTCTGTTTTGGTTATACAGTGAGGTTTGAATGGACCTAATCCCCAAATACCTTTCTGCACAAGACAAGTTGAGCACAGTGGCACTGACTTCTACCAGAAGAGCATCCTGTGTTCCCAGAACTGAGATCATGGCTTCTCTGTGCTATAAAGGGCCTTGAAATCAAGTTTAGGGCTGAATTACATGAAGTTTAGAAGCGTATTTGTATCCAGTCTTTGCTTTGGGAGCCTGCTTGGTCCATCTAAAGGTTTTCAAAGCCAAAAAGGACAAGTAAGGTGCTCTAGCCTATTATCTTCTATTATATAGTTGAAGCTGTCTTCTGAGTAAAAGAATCCATTTCAGATGCCAATCTTGTTTTAAACCCCATAAAAATCACTTGGGAAATGGTGTTCCTTATTTTTGGTTTTCCTTATTTTTCCCTGGAAGATGACAATTGATTTTTTGGACCACTGATGTGCAGGGACTTCAGTTTTGCCTTGACTCCCACTACTTACACTTAACTAATACCCATCACAGCCATGATACAGAAGGTTTCTTCTCCAGTGCATTGCACTTGCTGACTTCTTGGTCATGGCAAGATCTGTTGCAAGGACAGCTCTGTTGGACAGTGGGTACCATTCTGCTATTTTACCTGCTCAAACAGAAAAGAGGTTGGAAATCATAAGGAGGAAATCTTCACCCCACCGGGGCTCAGGCATCAGCGGGAGCTTTGATGTGAAACTTTGGGGTTTAACCTCTAACAACCTCTGGTTCTCTGAGTAACTTGAGTTCAGTTCCTGTTTCTGGATGTATCATTTCATGAGCACGTGAAATGGTGGTCCCAGCAGCCTGCAGGGATGGTGGTGCTCAGATAAGTAACACTTGTGGGGGTTTAGTATTTGGGGGATTAGTATTTGAAATACTAATCTGAAAGAACTGTAGTTCTTTATTATTTTCTAAAGGACCTAAAATAGGTCTTTGGTGGCAGCAGCCATGGGATGCCGAGCGTGCCCTGCTGATCCCCCAGCACAAGGACAGGATTCTGCCCCACAGGTTGATTTTTGGAGTGTGTAATCTGGACACACACTGCCAAAAGCCATCCATCATCTCCTGCTGTGACCTTGTGCCACCTGTCTGTCCCGTGCAAGGCCAGCAATTAAAATGTAAGGTAATGAAGACAGTGAGACATGAAAGGGTTTTTCAGTAGCTGATCAAAGGGGCAGAGCAGAGTGTTTTCACAACCAGGACATTGAGACCAATAGAACTGGACATGTGGTCAGGAAAGAAAGAAAAGCAAAGAGGATATTTCGAAATTAACCTACAATTTCCCTTGTCATTCCAGTGTGATGCACTGGGGGTCATTCTCTCCTGTGCTCTTACTATTATTTTGTGTGGAAAAATACCAAGTATTTGCTTTCATCTTGTTGCATGGGAAATAATCTTTGTGTGTATAAAAATGAAATGCTCTAGAAAATTTACCACTGAGGACTGAATAGGGAAATTTGATTTCCAGTTCTAACGCTCAATTGTGTAAGAAATGATTTAGGATTAAAGACTTAAGGTGAAATACTGGTGGGCTATAAGTTGGTGTCTAACCAGGCAAATGTAGTCACATCAGGCCTGGCTCTCAGAGATACCAATGACCAGGACCTCTCGCTGATTTTTTTTGATTTTTTTTTAATTATTATTAATTTTTTTTGTGTGCATCTAAAAGGAGAACTTAGCCTCAGTCTCAGATGAGCACACTGGATGCCTGTGAGTGTTAGATGAGAGATATGGCAGAACATCTCTTTTTATAGCAGCAATTACACTTTCATGACTTCAGAACTAGAGTTAACTAAAGCCTTTTTTTTTTTTTTTNGTTTAAAAGGGCTGTTTATAAAGGCAGCAGTGAGGAACCTGCATTTTGAGCAGGGCTGTGTGTTTAGTGGCTCTAGGATGGGGACTGCTGCAATTCCCAGGGATGTACAGGCTTTCTGGGCATGGAATTGGGCAGAAAAACCCAGATAGAACCCAGGACAAGTAAGAAAACTCCTCTAAACCTCATAACCAGAAATAAATAGCAGAGGCATATGAAAGCCTCAGCATGGGAGGATGCCAGAAATGTAGCCAAGTGTCAGCATGTCCGTCTACTTCCACTCTGAGCCCTCGGACGCTGTCTGTGTTGGTATGGAATCTTCAGTGGGATTAGCCATGTCCGTAAAGTGAAGTGTGTGTAATTGCAGGATGGATCTGGACCCGTCTCTGGGCGTGTGGCAGAGAGGGAAGCAGCAGCTGACAGTGCACAGGGCATAAAGGAGCACATGAAACCTCAAGTCAACCAAGATTTTTATTTTCCTCCTTCGAAACAGCGTAAATCATCTTCTTGATATCATTAGAACTGATTTGCTGAAGCCAGGCAGTAGGTCTTTATTCTAATTTTTTAGTGCTTAAAAATAAGTAAGAAACTTACTTATTTGACTGAAATGAGTTTGAATTTGTTTTGTGACCTGTTTTTTAATGGCCTCTCTTGCTGACAGCCAGCTCTGAGCACATATCTGTGCACTGCTCCTCTGCCGACCGCAGCCACTGCTCTGAAAGCAGCTTTTCTTTTTCACAGATAGTGAGGAGTACAGAAACATCCTGACCAGGAAGATGGGATTCGGGGGCAATTTCTAGGATCCAGTACTGTGACTTATTCAAAGCTTATGCTGAAGGACAATGCAATCTATTTAGGAAATGTCTGCTGTGCTAAAATAAACTCTGGTGTATTCTTGCAGCATCAGAGAGCACCAAATCCTGTTCCAAATATGCAGAATACCTATAAAATGCTTCTGAGAGTAGGTGTTTCTAACTGTGGAAGTTTAATAATTTGTTCAACAACCAGATTTGTCGGTCCTACGACTAAAACTCTAAAATGCCTTTCTGAATTCTGTTTTTCATGTTTGTTACTAAGTAATAGTCAGACCAATTCGCAGAATTTGAATCACAAACTTGCTTTTCTTTTGCTATTTGAGCCTGTTAACTCCTGACCTTGCCCACTGTACAGTAGTGTCATTCATGCCTTCAGCCTACCCATCTCCACAAACAGTAATTCAGCTCCCCAAGACCGATTAATTTTAACCAACCCTAAGAAATAAAATTATATTGGCCCCTAAAATTCTTCCCACTTAGAAGTTTTTCTTTTGAACAACTCATTTTTCCAGCACATCAAACTGAGCAGGTATTGAGTGATGTCTGAAAGTTATGTTGGGGGATCCCTGCACTTGCACAGCTGGGCAGGACTGAGGCTCTGTCCGTGCTGAGCCTGTTGCAAATATGATGCCTCTCTCTAATGGAGTCGGGAAGAGCCCCCAGTCTCCTGATTTACAGAGCTGTGGTTTGGCCATTTGACCGTGATTGTTTGTTGACACCAAAAAAATGTTATTTTAAGCAGGGATGATTTAACAGACATGCCTCCGTGGAGTCAGTGCACCAACTGCTTGCACACAGAGCCAGTTTAAAAATCCCCTGCTTTGCTTTTCTGGAGGTTCATCTCTCTTCCTGGGCTTCTGTTGGTTTTTCCTCCTGCTCAGTCTCTGGGAAGCAGTTTATTTTCTGCCTTAGCCTAGTCATCCAGACTCCACTGACGTGCCTTGTATCTGATTTGAACTCCCTTATGCAAAGACAGATAAAATCACCTATTTTTACCCTTCTCATCCCAGCAATTCTAGCACCAGTCTGGGGCAAGTCCCTGCAGTACTACAGTAGGAAAGGCCTGTGGCTAATGCACCACGCAGGATGATCTTTTTGCTTAGTGGGGCTTTCTTATTGAATGAAACTCTGGAGTGGCAGGGTTTAAAATCACTGTAGGAGGCAGGTAGAGATTTTCAAGTAACGTATTCCGTATCACTTTGCTAAACCTTGATTGACTAACTTTCATAAACCTTGACTGATGAACTTTCACAAATGTACTGCCAGTGCTCAGTCTTCTGCTTGTACAGGAAAAATCAGGGAGAAATCTCCACTTCCCTCTCTTTCTGCATCAAAATGTAGCATTAAGTTTGCTTTGCAGGCAATAAGGAACCACCCAGGAATGAAAAATCAGACTCCAGTCTGAAAGCCCATCCACTGCTTGCCTTGGAGACAATGTGGAGTGGCATTTTAAAGGTGTTGATTCTTCTTAATAATCCCCATTAACAAGAAATCACTTACTGCTGATACTGATCTAAACTGATGTCAGTGAGATGAATTAGGAGCAGGGGACTAGGGAGAGAGGCTTGTTGATCCGTTGTTTTCCTGCTGGGCTCCTCAGGAACACTGAAACGTTTCATTAATTCCCACCTGGACCATATCTCTTCATTTTCTGACTCCAGAGAATAACTTTGGATGAGAAAACTCCTCGAACTTAAGGAATAAAATTCTGGCCACAAAAGCACTTTAGGAACTGCCTGGATGTTATTTGGGAAAAACAATTACTTCAGTTTCTACAAAACTGCTAAAGGCAAGGGATTTGGTATCAGTCCCTTACAGCTGACAACTTGTTCCTGTACAAATTGTGTGAATTCCTAATAGTTTGTACAAACCTACCATGTGCAGTTTGTCTCAAGAAGACAAGTGGTGCTGAGCTGCGCTTGCCCTGTTACCTTCAGGTGGAGTTGGGGCACTGAATTCTCAGAAAAAAAGCTGTGCTGAAACAGAGAAATGAATGCCAGTGCTGGGCTGTGTAATCCCCAAAAAATCTGAGGAGAGAGTGAGATCAAATCCAAGTGCAAATCTTTATTAAAAGCTCTTTCCTACGCCCCTTAGCATGCCCCCAAACACTGAGAGGATCTCTGATTTCAGGTTCCCTGGGGAAACGCCAGTATCATGCAGTTTCCTCTGGAATAACCTTTTCTAAGCACAGGCTTTTCATGTTGCTCTAGAGATGTGAATCACTTCAGGCTCAGACAGAGGAACGTGTCAGGTCTGATACATTCAGTTTTTCTAAGCCGTTGAGAGGACTGGACTCAGGAGAGCACATCACTGTGCTGTGGTGTTTGCCAATAGCCCTGGTGCCTTTGGAAATCCTGGGCAGACCCTTTACCCTCACCTGACCCTGTTGGCTGTTCTTGCTGCACAGCTGCAGCTGCAGGTGAGACAGACCTGGAGAGCTGGAATAGTAGCAATGTGTGCCCGTGAGGACAGTGAGCCCCCCTTGGCCAAAATCCGTGTGCTGGGATTCCTACTGTATCTCTCTTGCACTTCCCGTTAATCCAGCTACTGGAAGGTCTTTAACCGTTGCTGCTGTGCCCCTGCCAGAGTCGGGCTGCCTCGGCCTCAGCCAGCTGTGCTTGTGTCCTCTCCCTAAGTCGCTTTCTGAACTGGCTCCAAAGCTCCAGCTGCTGTTCCAAGCCCCCATGTCTTATTCTGCTATGCATCTGCTTGTGATGCAATTCCCCCAGGAGCAGGGAAGCATGGGGAGGGGGGAGCGTGTGAGCGGCAGTGTGGGCAGGAGCAGTACGTTCATTCCCATTGAGAAGGAGCACAGGGCAGTTCTGGAAATCGGTCCCAAACCTGGTGCCCAGAACAGTCCCTGCAGAGCAGGGAAGGTCCCACTGGACACTCAGATTCCCTGATAGCTGTAGCTCTGAGATACCATGGGAGGAAAATGAACAGGCTTGAAGAAAATGAGGGATCTGAGGAAGGGAAAGGATGCTAGGAGTATGTGGAGAAGGGTGCTGTGTTAATGTGAGGAGTTACTTTTTCCTGTGGCTTTTCCTGAAGCTTCATTGGAGTCTATCTTAGTTGAACACTTAATGAAGGGCCCTACTCAGGGCAGCTTCTGAATGTAGTGGTTCAAGTTTAATGTTGGCCAAGCTCTGCGGTGGCAGAATTCAACTGTCAGTTCCGGGAGCCATGGAGTGGGATGGCAGCATTGTGCCCATTTTACAGATCAGGCAAACTGAGGCACCAAACTGTCACTTCCTCCACGTCATTCAACAGTGGCAGAGTTTAAACCCAGCTTTCTCCTGCCCCCTTCCATGCTTTTTGCCTGGAGCTCTTAGGAAGGTAGACACTTTCTTAGAGGAGAGTATTTTCTGGCTAACCCCTCCCTCTCTACAATCTACTGAGGCCGGTGTGTCCTTCCAATGCAGGCAGATGACAGAAGTCATGGTGCAGCCAGTGATACCAGCTTGGAGAAGTTTCAAATGAGGAGCAGCCCTTGTTTCTTCCTGGATTGCACAGCTGTGGGGCTGCCTTGTGTCCCTGCATCAGGCTGGCAGACTCTGGTCCCCTTTGTTGTGACAGACCCCATGTCCCTGTGGCTCTCTGGGGTGAGTACCCCCAAGGCAGACCCTCCTTGGGAAGAGGCAGAAGGCCCCCCTTTGCCCAGCCCTGAGCCACAGACAGGTGTCTACACTCCATTCTGCGCTGGGGACTTTGTGAGCAGCACTCAGGGCTCCCCTTCCATTTGCAGAGATAGGAAGGAGGTGGGAGCTCCTTATCTGTGCAATCCTACCTCGATGTGTGTATGTGTGTGTGAGGTTGGTCCCCTTGGGAGGGAGGGATAGAGGCTTCAGGCAGTTTCCATTCACCGGCAGCCTTTCATCCCATGTCCCAGGGCCACAGCCACCCTGTCTCCATCCCTGTTTACTGATGGGGCCGATATGGCCAAGGCAGGAGGGGTTGCAGGTTGTCCTAATCGCCTTGTCACCAGGCCGGACAGTCTCAGACACTCAGAGGATGTTGTGACTGCGCTGAATTACAATGTTTGTTGTTTCTCACTCCCAATAATTGACATTTGATAGCGACTACTGTAAAAGCGGCCGAGAGGCTGTGGGAGAGGAGAGGCAAGAGCCAGGCGGTAGGGAGCCCCACTCGCTGCCCCTGGGCAGTTTTGGGGGCAGACGGGGGTTCATTTGCTCCTTTCCCTGTGCGGGGACAGGATGCGGAGGGGCTGCGGAAACTTCCTGCAGATGTGCTGGGGGCAGTTCCTCCGGTTTATGGCTTCGGGCTAGCGGTACCTCCCTTGCATTGATTACCTATGCAGAGGAGAAATCAGCCGCTCGCCCCCGGAGCCTGGGAGCGAGAGGGTTACCAATGGGAGAAGAAGGGGACCCGTCCCGGTCCCAGCCCGGAACGGGGGACGGGGCACGGCCGGCGCAGAGCGGTCCTGCCCAGGCCGCGAGCTCGAAGAAGCGGCTTTAAAATTATTTTTGAAAAACTTTGTAATACAAGCGCCGTTTACAGGCCGCGCAAGGAACGCCAGGAACGCCAAGGTTCAGCCACTCACTTTAATGACAACTCGCTGACCTCCGTCAGCTTGTACAGCAAAGGGCGACACGTAGGAAGGGGCGGACAGTGCATTTCCATACTAACTCACGTTTTAGTGCATAACCCTACGGGGCCTGGCGGGCTGGAGTGTCTGTGTCCCTCGGCCGGGGTGGGGTGGGGGGGTCTGTCCTCATCGTGTGCGGGCGGGAGCCGCTCCCGGCCCCGCTCCCGGCCCGCAGCCCAGGCCGGCGGTAGCAGCCTCGCAAAGGGAGGCCTGGGGGCGGCGAGATGCTGAACTGGACGAACAGCGGGAACCGTACGGGAAGTGCAAAAATTAAATGTGAATGTCAATAATAATTAGGACAGAGCAAAAGTTAAAAAAAAAAAAAAAAAAAAAAAGAGAGAGAGTTGCAGGGCTTGGCTAGCTGTCGTCGGGAACAAGTCCAGCAAAATGATGGGCTGGTTTGTAGGAAGGAAGGAGGGGAATTACCAGGGTGAAGACCTAGGGGGAAGGGGGAGCGAGAGGGGCCGGTCGCTGCGGGCACTGCCGGTCCTCCCCGCCGGTGCCCGCCTGGCCCCGCACGGAGCGCAGTGAAATACCAAGGACACCCCCGCAAATGGCCACCACTCTAGTGAACTCCGCCGGGATGCTTCACTGAACCGTCCCCATCCCGCAGCCTGGAAATGTCCCGAGCCCGGCTCGCAGGCGCGGCCGGAGCCCGTCCATCCCCCTATGGCCGTGGTCCATGGAGGGAGCGGGCCGGGTGCGGGTGCGGCTCTACCAGGCTCGGATCCCGTGCAATGTGGAGATCCCTGCGTTCCCCTGCGGGATGGGCGTCTGCACCGAATTCAAGTCCCCTACGCTGAAGTTCATGAAGTTGTTGCCGGCCGCCGAGGGCTGCATGGGCTGCATGGAGGGGTAGTTGCAGTTGTAGTTGCCGTTGCAGGCGGGGCTGTTGTAGTTGGTGTACGCGGGGTAGGCGTTGTAGCTGTAGGGGTTAATGCTGACATTGTAGGGCGAACTGTAGGGAGAAGATTCCCCCAGGCAGGGCTTCCCATCGCGCACCAGCACCGGCACCGCTATCCGCCGGGGCGGAGGGATCCCCACCATTTCCAGGGTCTGATCCTGTCTCTGCCTTTTGCATTTATACCTTCGATTCTGGAACCAAATTTTCACCTGGGTGGAGGTGAGCTTTAGGACGTTCGCTAGATGGTCTCTCTCGGGGGCCGAGAGGTATTTTTGCTGCTTGAACCTTCTTTCCAGTTCGTACACTTGGGCTTGAGAAAAGAGTACGCGAGGTTTCCTCCTTTTCCTCTGTCTGGGGCGCTCGGGATCTTCCATGTCTCTTTTCTCCTGCTCCAGGCTCTTGTGCAGGGAACACAGCTCTGCAGCAAAATAAACGGGAGAAGGAAAAAGGGGGAGGACAAAAAAATGTGAAAAAAAAAAAATAAAACAATGTTCAATAAACAGCGTGCAACGCGAGCGAGCCCTGGCTCTTCCCCAGCCCTTCCCTGGCCTCGTGTGCCTCCGCCCCGCAGGCCGCCGCCGTGACCTGCTCCTGCAGCAGTGGGACCGGCCCTGTCCCGCTTTTTAAGTACTTCTTTAGCAAAGTTTCTGTCTTTTTTGTTTGTTTGAAAATAAGGATGTTTAGTGCACTGACTTTCAGTCACGACTGCCTATGCCCCAGCCTGGATTTATCAGACGTGGCCTTTGTACCGAATCCCAGCCCGAATCACGGGCTCCAGTACGTTTAACCGAACGAATTAGAAATCCGATTTGTCACCTAATTTCTGTACAAATTCGAGACTTCGCGTATCCTCCTGCAGCTCTACCCGTCCCGTTGGGTGGGAGCTCGGCCCCGACCCCTCTCGGGGGGGTCTCTGGCCCGGGGTCACCGGGACGCTCCCCGCGGTGGGTCTGTCCCGCTCCTGCACTGTGGCTCCCGGGAGCCGAGGAAGATGCTCCCGCTCTCCAAGCTCCTTCTCCCCCGGCCCCCACGGGTGGGCGCAGACCCGCACTGTCCCCTCTTCTCCCGCAGCCCTGGAGACCCCCGGCAGAGAGCCCAACCCCGGCTGGGGGCGGGGGGGTCACCGTTCCCCTACCCTCCCTTTTTCTCCTCCCAGGGACCACCGGCAAACCCCGGACAGCAGCACTTGGCTTTACCTTTCTTGTCCGCCTTGGCCTCCTTGGCCGAGTCCATCTCCACGTAGCTTTTCACGTAGTAGGAGCCGGGGAAGGCGGCGGCTGTTTTGGCGGGGGGCGGCTCGGGCAGCTCCTCCCGCAGGTCGGGCAGGGCCGGCGGCTCAGCGCTGTAGGTCTCCTGCTTGAAGGTGGCCAGCATGCAGGAGGGGGAGGCCAGGGAGGAGAGCTCCATGGAGGCCAGGCCGCTCTGATGCTGTTCCAGGTTCAAAATATCCTTGACCGAGAAGGGTGTCGTTGTCACAGGGCTAGGAAACATTGCGGAGGAGAGCGGGGCAGCGGCCGGAGCCCAGGGTCATGGAAAAGTAGGTGAGGAGCAGCCAACCTGGAGCAGTGGTGGAGCGTGGGCTCACGGAGGGGGCACATAGCATTCCCGCGAGTAGCCTTGACTTGTGCACTGGAGGCAGGTAGGACCAGACCATAAGGGAAGGGAAGGAGGGACTAGGCAGTTTTTGGGTGACTTTAGCTTTCTATTGGCCAACATTGCAGTGATGGTATGAGAGATGCAAAGTTCCATGTCACCTAATATAGTAATACATCTCAAAAACATCTCCGCTCATTTAAAGGGGCGGCACTGCATTTATCCAGCTTTTCTGCACTGAGTTTTTTCATCCATTAAAACAAAAAAAGCAGAACGGCCTAATGTGTACAAAGGCACTATCTGACGCTATCTATCATGCAGTCAGATTAAATAAACAGGCCGGGAGGAAGCCATCAACCAAATATGTGCTGATTTCATATTTTTTTCTAACCGAGGGAACGGAGGTTTCGTTTTTAGCATTCTGCAATATCCGATCGCAGGAACTAGAAAGCGGGAGTTCACTGCTGTGTGAAGCGCACTCAAGGGGAAATCCGCGCTTAGGGTTTATACAGATATTCTGAAGCAGCACAACGCTCGCAAAATCCAGCTGATAGGGGAGAGCTCCTGAACAGCCCCTGCCTGGCCTGGGAGAGGGAAATGCCGATTGCATTTTCCTCCAGTCTGTTTGTAAAGCTTTCAAACAAACAAACAAACAAAACCCCAAAATAAACTACCACTGTCTGGGGAAAAAAAAAAAAGAAAAAAGAAAAATGAACCAAAACAAGCGCAGGTCGAAGGCGTTGCAAAATATAGAGGGGTAAGAGAGGAGTAAGTCAGAGCAACCAGCACCTGGGCTGCCGTCGGGAGCCAGGGCTGGCCCCGGTGCTGGCCGGGTCCCCGCAGCTCGGTGGGCACGGCTGCCCGCGGGCCCCGGGTTCACGGGACTGAGGTGGGTGCTCACTCGTTTAACTAGCATGGAGTCGCCGAAATAAACCTTAGCGGCAAAGCCTTAAGTTGAGGAGGGGCCTTACGGCGCTTTCTGGGCTCGGGGGTCGAAAAAGAATATAAATTTTAAAGGACCTTCTTTAGCGCTCCAGCGCCCGACTGAGAGACACGGGGATGGTCTCGGCCCCGGGCGGTGAGAGCCGAGCGGGGAAACCCTGCAGGGATGAGGTGAGTTTGGGGGTCCCTCGGCCGGGCCCTGCCCTGGAAGGCGGCGGAGTCGCAGTTGTGCAAATCCTTCCTCCGCCCGCAGGAAGGGACCCTCCGAGGGGGGTGGAAACGTGAGCACCTGCCCGCAGCTGCCCTTCCCGGGCTGCTCCTGAACGGACCTGCCGGCGTCCCCCCCGCAGCTGCCCCTAGAGATTTTTGTGTCTCGGCACCTTCGGGCTCCCTTTTGGGGAATTTAATTCACGAAGTTTTTGGGGGCAATGCTGTGACTCGCCCTGCTCTCTGGGGATCTCTGGCCGGAGCAGCAGCAGCAACCCCGACGCTCGCAGCCCCTCGCTACAGACTCCTGCGGGTGTCCTGGGAGGGTTTTTTGGCGAACCAGATCCAGATCTTGCGATGACAGTCGGTGCGATCAGGGAGAACGGGGAGGCCTGAAATATTGCGATTTAATGAGGGGAGGAGGTGGCTAAGCGGTCATCTCGCTTTTCGCGGCTGCGCTTCTTGCAGGATTTCCTGGGAAACAACTCGGAGGGGATATTCCTCGGTTGCAGGAAAAGGGGTGAAGCGCCTGGGGAAGGTGGAGGCAGCCTCAGCAGCCCGGCTCAGGAGAGGGGCCCGCGGCGGGACTTTGACGGGTGTCCGGGGAAGCCCTTGCCCTCCGCACTGTCCTGCGGGCTTTCTAATCTCGTTGCCTCCTTTTTAATGCAAGCTAATGGGGGTAAGTTAGATAAATACTAAACGAGCGAAGTGATCCCGATCCCTCCCAAACCCAGAGCCGCGGCCGCGGGTTCGTCCGCCTTGGTGACATCCACCTCCCGGCAGAAACGGCGTCCAGCGCTCCCTTCCTCCATGCCGGGCCCAAACCGCCCTTCCCGGGTCAGGCCGGGAGCTCGCACGGCAATCCCTGTCCTGGAGGTTTCCCTCTGTCCGACCTGGCCCCCTCCGGGCCCGGGGCGCGTCCCGCCGCGGGCTCCGTGTCTGCGGGGTGGGCACCGCCGGCCGACAACCCGCGATTCACTGAGGATTGACGGGCTCCCTCCAGCCCCCAGTCACACGGCGGCTCCCGATCGATGTGGGCCCGGCTGCAGAGGGTGGAAGTGATTAATTGAACGATAAGCCGGAGCTATCATTTGGAATGTCATTAATGCGTCGGGGAGACATTCATTGGAGACAGACAGCGTTATCTCCGCTTTATCTTCAACAATGCATCACTTTTAATACTGCGGTTTAGAAACAAATGGGGGCTTTAGCCTTAGCCCTTCTCTTCGTGTTTATATTTTTGGAAGAATCACAACTAGTGGGAGTCCCGGGCTCGGCCCCCTGATAAATGAACATTAGCACTTTTTAGAACTACTGTATCAACAAAAAGAGCTGCAGGGCCGCAATAATTGGTGAAAAAGCAAACACTCCGCAAAGAGAGGCCAGGTCTGCTCTGTGTCCGGCTGATTGATGAATAAGTTACTGACATACAGCAGCTCACGGACTTTCCGGGTCGGGGCTCCGCACCCATTCCTCCTGCCTTTCCCACCCCCTCTTTCTCCCTTTCCCCGTGCTCTCCAGCAGCCCGCTGAAGCCAGGCTCCGACTGTCCAGCGGAGTGGACAAAGGCGACTGGTTCACCCAGCTCCGGACTCTGCTGGCAGCCCTCAGGCACCGCGCTCGGTCCCCATCCGGCCCGGCCCGGGTGCCCCGGCTGAGCCGCGGGGCAGGGGCGGAGGGGAGGGACCCCCCGCACTCGGAGCTCTCCCGCACCGCTTTTACCTTCTGCGGTGTCGCTTTTGACTGCGTTTAATTTACACGCAAAAAAGAGTAAAGGGAGACAGGACCCCGGAGCAGCGCCCTGAAACACCTTCTCCAGCCCACCCCTGCAGCCGGGACCCCAGGCCCTGTGGGTGTATGGAGGGGAGACGAGGCGAGCAAAGACGTTGCTGTTTTTCTGGCTGGCAGGGAAAAGCGAGGGTGTTCTGTTCTCCCTCCGCCGTCTTCACGCTGTTTGTAGGTTGCTCTCGCTGCCCCCTCAGGACTGAGACTGCCTGGGCCCCCCATGCTCAGAAAAGCCCCTCGCAGGCAAGGGTTGTGGTTCACCCCCGCTCGGGGCTTGTCTCCGGGATCGCTAAGTGCGATTCGTGTTGGGTTTGTTGTGTTTTGTGTGCGTGTTTTCTTTTTTCCCTGCAAAATAATAATAAAAAAAGGACACCACAAAAATTTAAAACTTTTCTTGCTGAAAACAAACAAACAAAACCAAAAAAATTTCAACCCCGCATTTAACTCCAGAGAGCACATCCTCTCTCCCCCTGAGCTTTCGACACCTCGGACTGTTTAGAGAGAGATGGGACCTTTTAAAAAACTTTTCCTCCTAATCCCAGTCGGTTAAGATGTCCAGGGCCCCCTCCCTCTCTAATTCCCGGCTATCTCCCGAGGACTCTGTTTATGCCTCGCCAGTAAACGCCGGGGTTTGAAACCTTGTCACTAATTGAGTGCTAACACTTCAGGTGCTATAGATTTGTTAAGAGCTAGTAGTCCAGAAATAGCCTATTAGGGTTTCCTTGCGAGAAGTTGTGCCAATCTCCCGGTTCTCATGGTGGCGGGGGGAGCCGCTGGGACCCCGGGATCTCTGCGGGTCCCCAAGGGTTCCTCAGGGTCTTTTGGTCAGTTGTTCCTTTCAAACGCTTGGGAAGGGATGCTGCAAACCGGCGAGCCCGGGTTGAATAAATCCTGGTGGCGGGATCTCTGTGCTGCTGTGCGTGTCCGCCGTGGCGGGGTCCCACTGGAGGTCTCCAAAGGCGCCTGGGGGCTGCGGGGGCGAGTGGGGCCAGGGCAAGTTTTGCTTTCACCCCCCCTGGAATTCTGCAGAGGAAAAAGATTTTGGAGATGTTCAGGCGCTCCACCTAAAACCATTCCCCTTTTCTTGCTACTTCCCCCTCCCTTTTTTTTTCTTTCAAAATTTTTATTCTTTTCTTACCCCCCGATCCTCTCATGCCCTAACGAGTCTCGCCTTTTCTGACCGTCAAAAAAAGTTTTGACCTTGACGTGAAGCCGGCCTTGGCCAGGGGCCTCCCCCCCCTGCCCGGTGCTTGGGACCGCTGCGCTGCGAGGCGGGGGGCGCTCCTCGACAGCCCCGCTCCCGGCGGCGGGGCAGGTACCGGGCCTTCGGGGCTCCTGCCCACTGCTGTCGGATCCCAGCTCCTCCCGCCGGGCACTTGGGAGAACATCGGGCCCGTTCCCTCCCGGTTCAGACCGGTGGGAGATCGCGGATGCAGCCGGGCAGGCTGGTGCCAGGGCGCAGCACGCGAATGCAGGGGCCAGACAGCACCGAAGTGCCTTCCCTTTATTTCAGGACCATGTATGCAAAGCCCAGAATAAAACCTCTCAGGTGTTGTTTCGGTTTGGCACCCCCAGCCCCGCTCCCCCGGCAGGCCGGGGCAGCACGGGGGGCGCGCCCGGGGGGTGGCCCGGTCGCCTCTTTCCGCCTCCGTCGGGGACTCGGGTGGGGTGACTTAGGCAGGGGGACTTGGATAGCTAATGCCACCGTGGAGTTTCCCCTCCTGCCCTGGGCTCCGTGCCTGGAATCTGACAATTCAGCTAGTTCTTGCACCTCGGGCGCTGGAAGGGGTTTTTTCCCCCGGCTGAAGCGAAAGCTGGGAGCCGGGGCGATAAATGAAAAGCTTTAATTTTACCCTGCCTGTAACTTTTTTTCTGCCTGTAACTGTGCTGGGTTCGCTGGTGAAGAGAGAAAGATGGGGTTTCGCCGTCCTTCCCGCCGCCCTCTCCTCGTTCCCGGCAAGCGGTCGCGTTATTAGCGCTTGTCCCGGACCCGCCGGTTTTCTGCGCTTCAGAAAAAGCTTTTTAACGCGTTCAGGTAATCCCAAAAGCGCTTGTTCGTTACGTTTCTAAGGGGAACGCACTCAGGGCAGTAGCAGTACGGTAATTTTTGGAGACGGGGAATTAAACGACAGAAGAGACTTTCGCATAAATGCGACAACGGTTTGGCACACGCGTCGTGCAGCCAGGATGCACTGTGGTCTGGAGACGGTCAGAAAAACTGTTTTAAAAACGAAATAGCTTCCAGGCACTAAGGAATCTGGGTTGTTTCGAAGAAAAGGGCTCTAAACGCGGCGGGGCTTTGGCCCGATCTGCCTCCCCCGGGCGGAGGGTTCCCACCGGCTCCGGTGGGAACGGCAGCGGCGTTTTGCCGGGAAGCCTGAAATCGCCACAAGATTTCAGGGTATTTGCAGCTTTTCTGTCCGCACGATGTTTTCCAGAGGAGATAAAGGTCTGACTTCTCGGATACTCCCCGCGGGCCGTGAAAATCTGATCCGCCTTGCGATGTCACCGTGCGCGCTCGGCGCTCCCCGGGAGCCCGGGGGAGGCCGCACCGGGCCGGGGCAGCGCCTGGCTGGGGGAGTCACCTCTAACATGAGACGGTGTTTGGGCTTTATTTGTCCTAAAAGTGATCTATCCCCTACGCATCCCCGCGGAGATGAGGGACCGTCCGCGCTCCCAGCGCCGCCCTGCCCGGGGCGCCGGCTCAACCCCGCGGGGCTGCGGCGGGTTTAGCTCGGGACTGCGAGTTCCCCCGGCGCTCCCGCAGAAGGGCCCATCCCGGATCCTACCCTCTGGAAAAAACCTTTCCTGAGGGGATCAGCTCCGCCGAGACGGATGGGAGGATGAACCCGGGCGAGTAGAGTTACAGCGCCCTGACCCCCAGCTCCTCTCCGGCGTGTCCCCTTTGCTCCGGCATTGCCCAGCTTGTGACCCACAACGGGAGAGCCATGAAATCGGCTGTCCCAGGGGGCAAACCGCGGGAGGCAGGGCCTGTGTGTCCCTATCCCTTTCCCTGTCCATGTCGAGCTGCCANTCCATGTCGAGCTGCCATCTCCTTGTCCCGCGGGGCCTTGTAGGGATGGCCGGCTCTGCCTTTCCTCCTCGCCCCCCTGCTCCAGAAAGCGGATTTCCAGGACAGCTCCGCTCCTTTTCCCTCACTTGGTCCGGGGAGCCTCATCGCTGCCCTGCAAAATCCCCCATCGGTCCCCAGAGTTATGCCTCTGATGGGAACGCCGCGCGTCTCTGAGATAATAATAAAAAAATTCAAAAAAACACAACAAAACCCCTCAAACAAACAGAACTCCCCCCAGACTTAACAAAACGGCACAACCAACTAACTCCAAAAAAAAAAAAAAAAAAA
>VZRE01004197.1:59044-91829 GCA_013396775.1 Cephalopterus ornatus
AAAAAAAAAAGGGAAAGGAAGGGATGCCCTCACTACCGCGGGGCTCTCGTACCCGCGTTTATTTTTGCCCTGAGACGCGGGTTTGGTGCAGCCGGTTCCTCCTTTCCCAGCCTTGAATCCCGCAAAAGAGGCACCAGGAAAACAGGCTCCGTGCAGCCCCTACGGGGCTTCCGGGTTGGATCATCCCCAGAGCAGGACCAGGACTGTGAGACTTTTTTTTCTCGAGGCGGGGAAATTGGGTTTTGGGTTGCGTTGCTGAGTTTTGTGGTGTTCTGACGGGAAACAGGTCGTTTTCTCCAAATGGTCCTGTTTCTGTATCCTCTCCAGAAAGCTAAAACTTTGGGTGCTCCCGCGGTTTGTTTTCCAGAGATATAAACGGTTATGAAGAAATCCTTGCAAAATTAAAATACATAAGAAAGAGAAACCAGTAAATACAAGCACGGGAAAGCGTTTTCATCAGCTCGATGACTGTACAATTCACCGAACATAAAACATGAGATCTTTCAAGAGTGTGTCAAGAAGAAAAGGGTAGAAAGAAACGAAAATCTTGTAAAACTTCTTCTAATTTTTTACCTTTTTTTTTTTTTTTTTTTTTAAATCCCGGATAAAAATTCCGAGTTTCGTATATTTTCACAAGTCCTCATTTTTATTTTTAAATTCAAAGGCATCTCACATAATAAAACCAGATCTGCATTTTTATTCGCCAAATTCTGCATTAATTATCAGCGGTAGAGGGAAAAGCATCAATTAAACGGCAGCCTTTTTTTTTTTTTTTTCTTCTTGGAGCCCCGACAATAAAGCAAAAAGAACTGGAGGAAAGGAGGGAGAAGCGCCCGCGGTGCCTCGGTCCCTTCCTCCCCGCCAGCTTTGAGAGATCTCCGCTCGTCCCCAAGCCCAGCCGCCGCCACCTTTTCTATTTCTCAATTCAAGACCGAGAAAAAATCCAAGTGAAACGCACGAAACGTTAAGCACCCTTTTATTTCGCGGACAGGGTTTATTTCTAATAGAACTGAAAGGATTTGGGGTTGGCTATTAGCGTTTTCTTACGCTTTTAAGCACTGGTCTCCCGGGCGGTCAGCGGGAGTTACTCTTGGTTTTTAATTACACAGTATCGTTCTGAGAGCTAAAATCAGTGAGTGGAGCCGGCGGGGGCCGGTGCCAGGCTGTTTTTAGGAAGGGGAGATCCATGGGAAGGGATGAATCCCGAGTAGCTGCCCGGGGGAAACCCCAGGGTGGCAAGAGGGAAGGGGTTGGCCGGATCTTGGCTGGGCTGGGTGTCACCTGGGGGTTGTCCGGGGCCGGGGAGGCAGTGGGCTTCCTTCAGAGCTGATTTTGTCATCCAGGACAGGGATCTCCAGCCCCTGGTTGCATTATTGCTTTGCTCAGTCTCCTTGCAACCCCTGGAACGCATGTTTCCAGAGGTCCGCAGATCCAGGCTTACATGTCCACAGGGATGCACATTCCTGGGGCAGCACCTGCTGCAAGTGGAGGGAAGAGGTAGCATGGGGGTGGTAGTGCTGGAGAAGCACGACTTGGGCCCGTCCTCCAGGCCTCTCTCTCCAACTCTCTGAGGCAGTGATTTGGGAAAAGGTCCCTGGGAGGCAGTGCAGCTTTTTGGGGCACCTTCACATTGAAGGTTAGAGCCAGTCAGAAAACATCCCTTCCTCCCATTTCTGTTGTGTTTTTGACCCTGCCTCATTGCAGTTTTAACATGCAGCCTTGATCAGAGCTCAAGAGGATACTTCCTCCTCCAGTGTTTCTCTGGGCAAAGAGGCACCAACAGATTTTTTCCATAATGATGAAAACATCTGGCCGTCTCCGAGCTGTCAGGCTCTGTCTTGCTTCTTCCCAGATGCTTTCCACACTCCAGCCCTGTGGCTGCTCCAGTGCAGCCCTTCCATGCCCAGGGCACTCCTGACCCACAGCTCCAGCTCAGAGATACCCGACACTGTCTGCACAGGGACACTGAAACCTCCAGGATCCTCTCTCCTCAGGTTTGGAAACACATTTTAGGGACAGCCAGCCCAGTGAGATGGAAATTTCTACCCTGAATTATTTTCTGAGGCTTTTTCCCTTCACTGCATCCAACAGAAGTTGTTTCCACCACTGTCTTTATGTGTGTTGTTGAGGAATAGCTGCTTCCAGCTCTCCTGTTTGGCAGAGTCCATCCCGGAGAGGGGAGGTACATCCATGTTTTCAGCCAGGCTACTGATCTTCACTGCTCCTGCTGTCAAAACATGCTTTGGTAAAAATATGTCCTTGGTTTTGTGTGTGTCAGAGCTGGATTATGCATCCACTTTTTGGAAAAGTAAAAAGACAATGCCCTCCCCCCCCAAGAGAAATAAGGAAATATGTAAACACTTATTCAGTGAGATCCTAATGTGCTGGTCAAATTTTAAACATCTGAATTACAGGGATCATTCATGTGCTTGAAGTATCATAACAGAATTTAGGTGAAAAATTGGAAAGTTTATTACATATTCTGATTTAAAAGAAAAAAAAGTCATGAAACTGAACTGTTTCTGAAAAGTGAACAAAGGTACATCCAAGTGGAATGACTGAAAAAATAAATATGTTCTCAGGCCACAAGAAAACACTCTCAAAGACGCATTTGGCTCCAACAGTCAGAACAGCCTGAGCCCTGTCTAGAATAACTCTTAGAATTTCAACATATAAAAGGAAAGAGGGGATGTCCTATGTTTAAAAATATGACTTTACTTAGTCCCAAGGAAGAATAAACAAAGCAAAGACAAAATCCTAAATGTCTCTAGAGAAAAAAAAGTGTTTAACCACAATTCTAAACTATCCTTTTCCTTGTCTCTCCCCACTTTTTAAAAAATGGACAACTAACAGCCAAGCTCCAAAGCATTGTGTCATATTCCAGCCTCTCTAGCTTTGCTCTCATTGCTGCCAAAGTTCATAAAAAGAACAATAATATTTACAAAATATGAACCTGATCCAGTAGTTCACATTCAGGCAATGCTCTGCACTTAAGGTGATGGAAGCTGTGGCAAAACAGAGCGGGAAATGGCCATGTATCTCCTGTCTTGGGAACTTAAATTTCATCAGGGATGTGGAACCTCTGCTGGGCTGATCCTTGGCTGTGTTAGTGCTGAGGCTTTTGGTGTTGTGTAGGAGGAGGTAATCGACTTGTCACTGCTGGTGTAAGATCTAATGGAAAAAGAATACATCCATTTGCTTAGTTGACTCTCTCTCCTCTTCTCATTCCTACTACATTTATTCTGAATGACTTGCTAGCATTAGCTGGATTAAAGTTCCAGTAGGATAAAATGTCCTGCAATATGGATTTCTACACTACAATTTGATGGGAGTAAATGCTGTTGCCTCTGTGTACATTTTTATTATAAGCTCCAGTAGGCCTGGGGTAAATCTACATTTTGAAAAAGCCTGTTGTATGACTGGAGTCACTCTGAATTGCTTTTTATATGTATCACACATAAGAAGAAATGAGTCAAAAGGGACTTTGAGCTGCAAAGTCAGGCACTCGGCAGTCCGGAAGTGAGTTCCCTGTCAAGCTTTTGGGTTTATTTCAGCTTTGCTTTTTTCCCTAAAACCTTGTGTCTCCCAAAGTGAACAGGATGCACAATGCTTGTGCAGCAAGCAGCCATTCAATATTTAGTTTTATCCCTCTTACTGAGCTCCCAGCCTCGTTCCTGAGCAAGATCCTAAAACTCGGAGATGGAGCTTTTAGTTTCTCTCTCATTTCAGGGGTGTCCGAGTGCTTTGAAGGTATGAGAGGTTCTGCCTTTGCCTATCCCATGTGTGGGGAGGAAATAATCCAGGAGTTTTACCCCTGGATTTAAAGGGCAGAGTTTTAGTTTAAAAGCACCCATTAATTTGTGGTACCCCATGTGACATAGCCGCAGTGTGAGTTAAAAGAATCTTTGATGTTAAAAGACGCTACAGTCTTCCAGACATGGAGAAAGCCTGGAGAAACTGCTATTTAGGGGGGGGTTAGTTTGGTTAGGTTTAGGGTGATTCTCGTGTAGGTGACAAAAATGGCTGGTCCTGGTGCAGAGTTCAAATCTGTTCCTAAGCATGGAGGTGTGCCATGGTATCTCAAAGCACAGATCCCCAGGATTTTTCTGATGGGTCATTTTCTAGCCTTGCTCTCCCCTGTGGTTTTCAAAAAAAAACCCCAAACCAAACAGGTAGATACAGGTTCCAAAAAACTGGTAGGTACCATTTTGGCTCAGCTGCTAAAAAGTGCTCAGCAAGTGGAAATAATGGAAATACATGGCAAGTCTCCATTAGGTGGGAGAGTCTGCTCTGTCCAGAAGCAGCCACTGTGTCCTTGGGCTGCTGTCCCTCACGCTGTGCCAAATGCCATCCTGTGGCATCTGCAGCCCTGCTGGGGAGTCCCCAGGACCCACAGGATTTGGGGCAGGGGGTACACAGGCTATGGGTGCAGACAGTGTGCAGAAACCTCTTGTTGCTTGCTGCCTGAGAATCTGGGTGTCCTCAGGGGGACTGAGGAGCACCAAGAGAGAATAACCTAGGAATGAAATCAGGAAAAAAGCCAAAAGTGGAGCAAACTGTCCTGCAGCCCCCAACAGCCATGGAATTCCCCTGTCTTTGTCCGACTGAGGGCAGGTTTGATCTGTGGCCTTTGAGACAGCAATGAGATGCTGTCTCCAGCTGACCATCTTGGGAAGCTTTTGTACATGAACAAGCAACAGGCAAAAAAATGAGCTTACCTTGGGTAAATGCCCTAAACCGATAATTTATGAACTGTCTTCCCTCTTGGGCAGTCCCTTTTTTTGGAGAGGTGAGAAAATTACTGCGGACAGGTGCCACCAACATATGTACTTTCCCAGTCTGCAGACACCAGGACTGTTCTGTAGCTAGAAAAAAAGCGGAGCTCCTCACTGGCTTTTTGTTTACTTTCCGTTTTATAAAAGTTAAATCCATCTAATATGGTTCTTCAAGTGAATAGTCCATCTGTGCAAACTTTTAGCGTCCTGCCTACTGCTTTTTACAGGGAATACAATCTCAGTCTGCCTTGTATCAGCTCTGTCTGGTTTTGGACATCCCATCCTTGGAGTGGGTTTACTTTTATCAGTTGTGGTGGGACATTTTTCTGATGGGAAAGGCTATCCTTAGGAACAGAAGCTGTTACCTCATCAGAAAGGTGTTAGGTGGGCCCAGCTTTTGATCACTTCATTAACTCAGACTTGATGGGACTGACTGCTGTGGCAATTGCATGACCAATATCCCAACGCATCCTGTCAAACCCATCCCTTTCTCCTTCCTGCTATAGAAGGCTTGAGATAAGCAATAGTGAGATGTCTGTCTGGCTGATGGAACCAGCAGTTTCTGGTCTAATCCACGCTGGGCTACAACACAAGTGTCTACCAAGGATCACAGAGTACTATGTTTTATACAATACTCGCTGGTGGGTAAATTTAGAGTTGACAAGTCCCTTCCACAACTGGAGGACTCAAGGACAGTCCTATCAGGTGGCAACTGGCTGGGGGAGTATTTATAATCCATTTGCTGACTGGAATTAATATGAATCTGTCATCCCTTGTGCCACTTGGGAAACCACGTAACCGAGGGCTGATGATGCCAATAGCTGTTGATGGTCTTTTTTGGCAATAGCTGAACATGTTTTTCCAAAAAAAAAGTTGTTGCCAAGATAAAGCACTGTCTGGATCCTCTTTTTGCTGAGCTTTGCGGACTTGGGTAAATGGGACATTTGATATGGACAGTAGATTGTGGTGTGGGTGCAGCCAAAGCCCAGCTGGTGTGTCCGAGGAGCTGACAGCTGTCTAGGGAGCAAACTCAGAGCTTCTTATTGCAGAGCACCACCTCTTACTTCTGTCTGATTTTAGCAGGTAATGCACTGTGTTATCTGTGCCTGCATACATGGAACTGGGTCTTACCCTGTGCTAATCATGTGAAATGCAGTCTGGGCAAGTTCTCCAAGGATGAGAAATTCTTGGCTTCTTTTCAGCCTAAACCACATATTCAGTCAGTCTTCCCCTACCTGTCTGATGAATGTCTTGATGTAGTTCCTTACCTCTACTGTTTGGCTTTTGTATATGTTAAAAACAGTCATGAGTTTTATCTGCAGGAGTTTCCTGTAATGCTGTGCTCCCACAGTGGGGAGGTCTGTGAGCTGTGAACAGCCAAACACCCATGTACTCCTGTTCAACAGCCACTGCTAGGTGGGAGCTCTTGCTCGTTTGGGAGAAATGAAAACTGTGTACCAAGGCTTCCTGACAAATATCATCACTTGGCCTCGCTGTTGGGTAACTCTGTGCTAACGTTTGCGATCAGCATCCTGAGCACACGTCCTCCTCCGATCTCAGCCTCTGTAGATGAGTGTAAGGAAGGCTGCCTCAGGATGTGCTGCAGAGCAAGTCCCAGCCTGATGTACCTGTGGTGGATGCTGAGGAATCCCTGATGTGATGTGACAGCAGAAGAGAAAGAGAGATTGTGGGTCAAGTCATGGAGTGTGAGAGTTGATGACGGGCAGTCCAAGATGCAAAGCAAGCCGCCATTAATTTCAGAGTGGCGAGCAGACTTTGTTTACTACTTGGCAGGAGTCAGTCATGTCTGCAGCCACAGACAGCAGTGAGCATTTGAGAATGGGTCAAAATGGTGATATGACCCTGTCAGGCTCCTCAATGTTGACAGGAAGGTCTTTGGAGCATGATCTGCTTTATAAAGTAAATAATTTCTCCTCAGTTTTGATGTTTATTTTTGCATTTAATTCTATTCACAAAGGTGAAGAGACTGCCTCTATCTTTTCCCCTACTTAGACACAAACATCTTTCCTTGGAAATACTGTTTAGCCACAGTTTATCTCCAAACAATAAAAGTAATGATATTTTTTATCCATTAATAACATACTTTAAGACTGTCCACCCAAATTTTAGACCCAGAAAGATGAGACCTTTGGGGAGAAGGTTTTTTTTGGGATGGTATCCTAGAGAATTTTCTGATAAATAATGGGAGGCTGGTGGCATTCCCCAGGGAACTGCTTGTCCTCTGCTTAATCCTCTGACGACCCTCAGCCTGGAGAGCCCGGCTCCCTCCTCATGCTGGGGCTCTCTCCCAGCCTTGGCTGTGCAGCTCCTTGCCCATCCCAGATGGACATGGCCAGGTTTCAGAGCTCTGTCAACAGTGTGCTGGGACATTTGGAAAAAAGATCAGAAATCTGGCCTGAAGGTTTCCAAGCAGGGTCTTGAATTTCATTTCCTATTTTCTGCCCATAGGCCGGGCGGAATTGGGACTGGGTAGTTGCAGAGGCAGTGTGGGTCATTAGATGAGACTTTTTTTCCTCCTGTCTATGTCTCCAAGGCCCTGTGCATGCACTGGTGGCTGAGCATGACGGTTTAGTTCTTATAAGTTTCAGATGTTGCTTCTAAAATGAACACAGGCTGATGCACAGGGAGAATTGTCATTCCTCTAGGATAGTCTACGCTGTCTTTTGACTGCCACATCTCCCAAAATGGGAGGTTTTGCCCCTGAGCCCTCTTAGCTTCTTGCAGTTAGATTTAATTTTATTTTTAAAGAAAACTTAATTGACTGTAATTGTGCCTGCTATATCTGAGGAGGATCTTGCATCCTACAGTTTCAATTCCTAGAAGTCTTAAATGAGACTCCAGACAGGTTTGGTGGGCTTAGGGCAAGTAAAGTAACTCTGGATAATATACAGAATTGACCACTTAGCCTCAGACTGTGTGGAAAGGGATGTAAATCTTTCTAGTTTGACATATTGCAGGCACATAGAGAAAACTGTACTGTAACCCACAGCTTGCTTCACACCAGATCTTTTCACTGTCTGAATTTGACTTGGAGCCCACGTACGTTTCAGAAGAGAACTATATTCTGCATCCCTAAATCACATGAACTGCTGGAAGTTGGCACAGATTCGTCCCCAAACAGAAACCGGAGAAAAGGCTTCATTCCAGAAAATCTGTTGCCAGATGGTCATTTTGAGCAGAAGGTAAAGAAGAAAATGTTAAATACTGCTCTGCTTTGAAGAGTGGTTTTATAAATGCAGCTTAATGCACAGTAATGTTGTCGGTTGTTCTTTCCAAAGTAGTGTCAAGAGGTGGATGTATATAATTTATCAATGTGTCTGTTCCCTGAAATTAATGGGAAAGACATGTTTAAAGGCCTGGACTCTTGAATTCTTCTATATTACATCTCCTTGTATTCTTTTCCTCTATATAAAACTCATGTATCCCTTGCTATTGACCAGTTCACAGCTCGTGCTACTCATCTTGGGAGTGTTCAGGCATTTATTTCTCCTGATGTTTTTCCTGGCATCACAGTTAAGGAGACAGGTCTATAATTGGGATTGCTGGGATAATTCTATGATTGCCTGTTTCCTCTCATCCCCTACTTTTGAGGAGAGACACTACCTTTGCCCTTTGCCCGTCTGCTGGTATCTCACCTGTCCCTCACAAGTTCACTAATGGCCGAGATAACTGGCTCCCCGAGTATCCAAGGATAGAATTCCTCGGGGACAGCTGATTAGAAAATATGCCTCTTTCCAGCTTGTTCTGTCGCCGCTTGAAATTGAGCTCCTGCTCTGTCCCTGATGTTAGTTGTGATCTCTGCTCGTGCTTCAGCAGAGCCAAGGCAGGGGGTGAGCACTGAGCATCCCCCAGGGACACGCGTGTTCCCCACGAAGCTGCTGATCCTCTTTCCTGATTTTTACAAGGCTGTGGTCAGAGAGTGGCTAAACCACCTTTAGAGGAGCTAATCGAAAATCATCAGTGTGCAGATGTTAATGAATCAAACCTTATAAGGACAATAAAGCTGTTTCTCCCCTGTGCCTGGAGCTCATCCCATTTTTACCTGCGAGAGAGAGGTCAGAGCATGGACCAGGCTCTGCTCAGGGGTGCCCACCAATGCGACAAGAGGCAATGGGCAGGGACTGATGCCCAGGAAGTTCCACCTGAACATGGGAAAGAACTTCTTTCCTGTGCAGTGACTGAGCACTGAACCGATTGCCCAGAGAAGGTGTGGACTCTCCCTCACTGGTGATATCCCAGAAGTGTCTGGACACAGTCCTGTGCTCTGTGCTCTGGGATGGCCCTGCTCGAGCAGGGAGGTTGGACCAGATGACCCACTGTGGTCCCTTCCAACCTGACCCATGCTGTGCTTCTGTGATACCTGCTGGGTGAAGGAGCTGCGGTGCTTCCCCAGCCCCTTTCTCCTTACAGGCATGTGCAGCGCAAGGTTGCCTTCAAGTGAAAGCAGAAAGGTACTGCAGGGAGGGAGGGATGAGGGCTATGGATATCTGGAACGACTGAAGCTCTGGAGTTCAGAGGACAAGAGGGCTTGTGAATGAAAAAGACACAGGAACAAAACCCGACCCCAATAAATTGAGAAAAAGGACATAACTTTCGTAATCCCGATTAGAATCCATGGCTTGCACAACCCCCTGAGTACAGAGACGGTTTATACTCATTTCCCACTGCTGCACAGAGGTCCAATCTGTGGCTTTGTGGGAAAAGTTGGTGTTGCCAAAAGGAGTAGAAGCTTTGCCTTTGAGAGTCAACACACGATGTGGTGGCTGTTCTCAGCCCTCCTCTGGTTAAACACAGGGTTTTTCTTCAGTAGAAATCAGTTTTTGTGTGCACTCACACTGCCTGACACAAAGGGGCAGATTCTCCCTGCAGAGTGTACAAGGATAAGCTTTGCTCTCCTTCGCAGCACCACACTGCTCTGCTTTTCTCTTAATGGAGAATTAAAAAATCTGATGTCTCGGTGATAATTTTGGTCCCTTTGGATTATTTTTCTCTCCCCCAAAAATGCAACTAACTTCAGAACTAATGACACAAATGGTCTGAGTGTAACTTTCCCGAAAATAGCCTTCTTAAATTTTATTCTCTTCTAGTAAAAAGTTTCTTGAACTAATATCTTGAAGTTTACTTACAGCTAATATCAAGTTTCCACTGTTTCAGAGCCCACTGGCTATTTTTTTTAGGTTCTAAATTAATACTCTTCCTGTTTTAAGTACTTGTACCTCCTCTGCTGTTATTATCCGAGTTATATGAGAAATATCAATACTGACTGGAGAAAGCTGTCCCTCTCCAGAAGTGAGAAGACCTAACTAAGAATGTCATCAAACAAGCTAAAAACCTGAAGCAAAGACCTCCCTACGTGCTCTGTGTCCTCTCCCTGCCCTTGTCATGTCAGATGTTGCTTGAAGAGTTGGGAGGTGGAAGAGTGAGAAGGGTCCTCTTGCTGCTGCTGTTACATTTTCAGTTACATCCTTTGCTCTCCCTGATGCTCTAAATCTGCCTGGGAGAGGGTGTGGAAAATCTGGGACTGGGGAACAACATGGTACAGTTTGGGGAGCCATAATAGACTTTTTTAGAGTCCCGCTGCTGCCTTTGTGTGGGCAAGTCACACTTGTTTCCTCCCTGTTGTGGATGTGGCAGGTTGGTGGCTGCCTGAGGGTTGTGCTGGAGCAATGCTCATGGGGAGGTTCAAGCAGAAAATTTAGCGGATATCTTGGTTTTAGCTGGGTGAAAAGCAGCCACCAGCGAGGGACGTGGGCAAAAGAGTTTAACAAAAAAATACTGAATTCCACAAACTATTCCCAAGTTCAGTTGAACCCCAAGTTCAGCTGCACTGGGGTTTGTCCGGGATGCCAGAGGCCATAACTCACCATCCCTAAACTACATCTCCCATCTGTTGTCTGTTTTGCTCCTGGTTGTGACTGCAGCCCAGACTGCAGGTCCTTCGGGTCCACCTCTCTGTGCTGCTGCCTGTGGAAGGTGTTTTCCTCCCTCTTGCTGAAGATGGTGCTACAGAATAGGGAATTGTGTCTCTGGAAGAGGAGTGTGCGGTGGGCACTAGTGCTGGGGGACGGGGCCTTCCCTCCAAAGTCTGTTCTTAGGGCTGTGAGCGGGTGCAGGAGCTGCTGGCAGCATTGGCGGGTCCCAGTGGGGTGGGGTGAAAGAGGGTTGGTGAACTCTGACAGCACTGGGGTGAGGTGGGGGTTGCATCTGACCTGCACTGATCCTTCCTGCCCAGGGAAAACCAACTGACTGGTGATCCCTCCATATCCTGCCTGCTCCACAGATATGGGGATGTTGGGATAGCAGTTCAGGATGTTACTGTCCCCAGTTCCCCACGTGGTGTTCTTCTGCAACAGGACAAGCTGCACTTCATGTTCCCTAGTCTATAACTGAGTTTTTCTTGGGGACAAACTGATCTTTGTTAATTGCTTAAGCTGATGTAGCATCTGGAACTCCTGAAATGGAGGTGTGTGTCCCATGGTGCTGGTTTTGCTCCTGGAGTGGTGACCATTAGCAACCACAGCAAAATCCTTTAGGGATCTTAAACTCGTCTGCTGTGGTTGACCAGAGGACGTAGGTCAGAGCCCTAAATACAACCCTTGCATTACATTTGTTCTGGGTTTTGCCATACCTGTATACATTTACTTACAGCTATATCACTTGTCATGTGTTTATTCAGATTCTCAGGAGAAGACTTTACTCCTTAAGAAAATGATCCATGGCACCTTTTTTCTGCTTTCTTTCTTAATTTTTTTTTTTTTTTTTGCAAGACTTGGTTTACTTTTGTGATATATCTTGAAGTTTATCAGGATTAAAATGGGAATTCAGAAAAGAAATCATGAGAAGGAATTATTATCTAAATTAAATTGTCATACATCTGAAAAATAAAGTAAGTATATAAGGGCCTGTTCTGTGTGTAAAACTGATATATTAAGGTTATTTTTAAGTAGCGAGTGAAATCAGGTATTTTTACTGGTCAGGGTCCTCACAGTTTCAGTACTAGCAGAATGTATTCTGAAAAACTACTTAATGGCTAGAAGAGAAAAATAAACTTTCCAGCTTTTCAATTCATTGATTAACACCTGAATGATAAGGTACCTCAGTCAAACTGATTCAATAAATCAGAATGAACGATTCTGATTTTTTTTCCCATACTTGCAGTAGAAGTTATTTTTGTCAAAATATTGTTGAGCTTCTTGACATGTTCTGGTCATGGTCTGGGACTTCCACCTTTTCAGCAGTTTGACTTTCCTTTAAAACGCTGTCATCATGATAATTTGTGCAATTTTTCTCTATAGTGCAAAGGATGTCAAGAGATGATGGTATAATTTTTGATTCTGTATCTAATGTAAATTAAAATGTATGGATGTGATATGGAAAAAAAAAAAAAAGAGTTAATATACATCTACTCTGAGAGCCCCCACTGGCTGCCTATATATAACTCAGCAGGTAGTTTGAGGCTGACACTGACTGGTTTTGTTGATGGCATTAGCCTTGACCGGGCAGAATATCTTGTTTTCTACTCTCACCCTCATGACATTTATTCCTAAAGCACAGGACCCTAAGAGTTGCTGTGAGAGGTTTGGACTTTTTCGCTCTGAGCCCACAGGACTCTGCTTCCAAATATCACCTGGAGGTATTTCCCCACAGTGCCCAGAGCTGCAGCCTGGCAGGGGGAGAGAGCCTGGCCTGGGGCACAGACACTGCTCTGTAAGTCCATTCTGCAAATTCAGGTGTCCTGCTTGGCCTCCAGCTGCTGCTCCAGAAGGCCACCAGTCTCCAGCAGGTCCTGGGCCATACCTGCCAGCGCCGGGTGCATGTCTTGGATAACAAACCGCAAATCAGTTGGCTCTTGACACCTGTATTTTGGCAACGACCCCCTTCTACCTCACACCACACACTGCTGTTGTGCTGCGTGCTTTGAGCAAGTAATTTCTCAGTGCTCCTTTCATCCTTTGCTGTGGCTGTTTTCAGCGTCACCTCCTTGGCCCATGGACTCTTGCACCATGTATTTACCTGGATCTGAGGAGGAATACCAAGAGTAATAATCATGTTGCCCAGACCCACCTCCCAACCACAGCAGGTCTGACAGGTCCAGCTGGCTGAGCACGGGCTAACAGGTTCCCTCCTGGTGTGTGCAGGGCACAGCTTGGGCACTGTGTGGGGCAGCTGCCCCAGAACTCCCGCCTGTTGGAAACTGGGACTGTCCAAAATCTGGAAATTGAATGGGGAATAAGGGACAGACAGGGGAACCAGAAGATTGGTGAATGGGTGCAGGAATAGCAGGGGTTGTGGTAGTAGTGGATGCAAAGTTATCAGTGTTTGTCTTTCCCTTCCCTTCCTGCTGGACAGGCACATCCCTTGGCTCTTGGGGCAAAGTTTTTAGGGACCAGAGCAGTCTCCCTTCTGTGCTGTGCTGTGTGCACAGGCTTCCTCTCATTAGTAGGTCATTAGTAGTCAGTGAAGAGGTAATGTCTCCGGCATAATTTCTTTACTCTCTTGCCTTCCACATATTCCTGGTCTCTCTTTGCTGAAGATGGACCTCCTCAGGGAAGTATCGAGTTGAATTTGCCTCTTGAAATCCACCCACAGAGAGTAATTTCTGCCATCAGCTCCACTCTCTTGAAACCCCTGTAAGAGGGAATTGTGCAGCAGCTAATTAATGTAATAATTCCATTTGTCTTCACATCTTTCCATATATTCTCCGTTCCTTCCCTTTCTGTTCTGACTATTCCTACACTTCCCTTTCTGCTTGCTCTTTTCCTCTCTGTTCCTTCTTTATTTTTTCCTCTACCCCCTTCTCTTCCTTTCTCTCTTGCTGCTGGATATTCTGAGCAGTGACAGCAGCTGCTGGGAGCTGGAATCCAGGGAGATAACAGCATTGCCATGAGAATCAGTGTGCTCAGCTACAATTAGCCCTGCTGACATCTTTCACCTGGGCAGAGCTGCGTTATCATTGCTGCTTCTTGGAAAAGGAAGGTCACAGATACTGATCACAGATAGCATGACTCTGGCATTTCCCTCTGGTTTTCATGTTGCTGGAATCCCTTTTTGGCTCCCTTCTCAGTATGATTAGTTGTGCATCTCTCTCGTTCAGCTGTGCTGCTGTCAGATGGAAAGCAGGCACCGACGCTTTCCAACACTGCATGGCTGGAACAGAGACCCCGGGTAAATTCACCTGGCGTGACCAACACCACACATCCAGGAATCCTGTGTGTTCCTGAAGTTCAAAGCCAGAAATAAAATAAGGTGTCAGTGCTCCACGGTCTCTTTGTGGTAAATCGTTGCCCTGTCTTTGGGAACTACTGAGAAGGGCACAGGGCAGAGCCAGCTGGGCTGGGTGGTGTGGGGCTGATCCACCCGCCCCGCTCCTGCCCGATTGCGCAGTTCCTGACTAGTGACATGGAGATGTTGGCAAACGCTCCCACAGCCTTTTCTTCCCACCACGGATGGGCTTTAGCACCTGTTTCTAAAGTCTGGAGACAGTGGGGTTGCCCTTACTGGCCTTTGTTTTGGTGGCAATTCTACCTATATCATAAAAAGAGACCAATGCAGTTTTCAAGGCAGCTAAGCCAGTCCCTGCTTTGCATCCTTCCTTTATTCTGATATTTTTCTTTCTATTGACCTTATAAATACAGCTCTGCAATAGGAATAACTCTAATTAATTCCTTATCATTCTGGAGCTTGAAAGCATCTGAACTACAGGACAAGCCTAGCAGCAGGGTCACACACAGCAGAGATGACCCTCTTACAGTGTGTCTTCTTTTTCTCTTCCTTTTAATACCTCAGAGATACAGTTGCTGTTGTGAGAGATCTGTCAGCTGCAGTTAGATATTAGATACAGAGATACTGAAATTAATTTCAAGGCCAGATTGGACGGGTCTCTGAGCAACCTGTGAAAGATGTCCCATCTAGTGAAAGATGTCCCAGCCCATGGCAAAGGGGTGGAATGAGATGATCTTTAAGGTCCCTCCCCAACCCAAACCATTCTGTGACTCTGTGATTCTAAAATAATGGCACTTGGTCATAACAAAAGAGAAAATCTAGACTGGGAGGGAATTGCTGCCTCACTGACCATTTAACAAAGCCATCCTTCGGGACAGGTGTAGGGATGACTGTCAAGGAATTCTCTCTCTCTCTTTCCCTCCCTGTCTGGTTTTGCTGCAGATTTGCTCCACTTGCAGACAGCACTAAGTGGGAATCAGCAGAGTCTTGTGGAGAAGAACTTCTATTTCTATGTCTTTATTTTTCTTTGTCTGCCTTTTTATCTGATCTGCTTGGACTCCACACCCTTTTCTGCCATATTCATAGAACTCAGGACAAGGATATTTTGGCTTCTGTCATGTCCTGTTGTGCTATTACTACCAGCAGCAGCTGATTGCAGGCTCTGTGACTGTACCCTGTGAGCTGATGCCATGGGGTTCACAGCCCCCACTGCCTCCGTGCACCCCTAGATTGCTCTGGTGGTACCCTACAGCCAGCTGAGATGCACCACATCGTCATGCTTATATTTTGGTCAGCACAGAGCACAGAGTTTGGATCCAGCTTTATGCTTTTGTGGTGGCTTTTCTGTGGGCTGTAAGATCGCAATCAGGATAATTTTTGATTTATCCAATACCAAATACCAGACTGGGGGCACCAGACCTCCTTCCACGCTGGTGCAGCATTACCAGTGCCACAGGAGGGTCCCCGTGACTGGCCCTGCAGTATTTCTGCTGGAGGAGTAAGCTGTGCTTGTGGGTGTGTGTATCACCAAGCGTATTAGAGCCGGGCTTGTGTAACCCTTACTACGTGTGTACTGTGGGGCAGCTACACCTGGGGCACTGCAGTGGCAGCCAGGGGACAACCTTGGATCCCATGGCGGCTCCTGTCAGTTCCAGCCCTAAGGACAGATGTGCTCACCACAACAAACATGCCTCGTGCAGGTTGCACGTGGGGACAGGGGCTGGGGATCTCCTGGGTTGAACTGGCCTCTGCCTTTCATGTAGCCGTCCCTCCACCGGCCTTGCGTCACTCCGGTATTGCTGGGCAAATGCTGTGCCTGTGGCAGATGAGCCATTTCCCTGGATAAGTCCTTCTTTTCCTGCTGGTGTTGGTCCAAAACAATCCCTCACTGGCAGTACCTCGTTTTATGGCCCCTGAAGGATTTTAAGTTCGCTCATTTTCTCATCCTGGAGAGAATTGCAAAGATTGGAGAATACTTGTGTTTTTCTTTCGAAGATAAGGGTGGGTGTTGCTCTGGAGTTTCTTTTTGCTGTGAAGCTTGGGCTTCCCACTGTAGCCTCTGCCCTCTCCATCCTGCCTGTGCCTCGTGATGGTAGAGAACATGATCCTCCTGTGAGCTGCCCACCATCCACTCAAACCCTTAGTCCCAACAGAACAAAACAGGTGAATCGCCAGAGGAATGTGAGTCCAATAAATTGCAACATTTGTATGTTTGTCTGACCTTCAGTGTTTACAAATTTGGCTGGCAGTCTCATGAGAGAGGGTTTGACCAACTTATTGGTCAATTGGACCGTAATGGTGATCTCGTCTCCGGTCACACTGGCAATGCCGTAAGAACAGCTTGTTCCAGGCAAGCTCCTAAATGAGTTTATGTGCTTAAACAGCATCATCACATGTTCTCAGTACCATCTCTGGTCCTTTTTTAATCCAGCCTTTCAAATTTTTGTCATCTCTGCTATTGCTCAGAATAATTGCTGTGTTTTCCCAAATAAACGGTATCATCCTGCTGCCGTTTTCACTGGGGAGGTATAGCTGGTGTTTTCTCCTCTGAAGGGCCTGACCTTTTTTCCAGGCTGTATGAAAGCTGTGATATGTGATCAGCAGAAGGAAAGGTAGAGGCCATTATGTGTAGGATGGCCAGAATTCAAGCAATAGGGTATACGTTATAAACCCTAGTAAACTTTATTGTAGGTTTTTGAAAGCAGCATTCAAGCGTTATTTTTGTCATATTTGATGCGTCATACAGTTCTGGATTTTGTGGAAAGGTACTATGGATTGCCTACCCTTCCATGGTTTGCAAATGGTCTGTGCTTAGGGAGTGCTGTAAAAAAACCCCGTGTCTCAGATCAGGCATTTCTGAATGTGGGATGTTTGAGAACAGATTATTTTCAGCCTCATCTATTTTCTGATTTTGACAAGCCTATCCCTGATAAGCCTATGGAGTCCGGAAAGCTTCAGTGATTCCCAGCTCGAGCAGAAGCCTAATCCTAATGTCCTGCTATTATCAATAAGATGTTTTACCAGAGGCTTTGGTGAATGCAAGATTGGGTCTTTAATTATTATCCAAGACTCATTCCCTAGTCCTGGATCGTTGGCTGTGGCCAGCTTTCACTAGTCCATGTAATGCAGAGAGCCACAAAATACATCTCCTCTTCCAGGAATCTGCAGAGTAGGCCATGGGCTGCTGGGACTCTTGGGAGCCCTTTCTTGGTGCAGAGCAGTTTCAGCTTCCCTTCAAGGTATCCTGGCTCCTGTAACTCCCTCTTTATGTACAGGCTAAAACATTTTTAATGGGCTTCTGCAGACTCATCCTCAGTGTCAGCTTTTGGGGAAGCAAGTGTAGGTGGTAGATGTGAGCAAAAACCATGTAATTCCTGTCACTGCTGTTCCAAAGCATCTTGTGCAGTGAGTTAATGCTGAGTGCCCAGGTAGGCACTATTTTGTGTTCTGCATGGCGAGGCAAAGGGCAATGTTTCCTTCTACCAACAGAAACTCTTTTTGGCCAGGATTCTCTCCCTTGATACATGGATCAGTGGCCCCAAGGTTGGGACTTGCTGACAGCCAGGAGCTGCTGCAATCATAAATAATAACAATATTTTACAGAAGGTTTCAAGCATGTGCACTGCATCCCTCTGCAAACTGATTTTGTAGTGACTTGGTTTCATGTCAGTTTAACAAAATGCTGAATGTGCATAGTTCCTCTTCATTTTATCTTAAAATAGGACATCTAAATAAGGAGCTCTGTAGGCCTTTCCCAGTCTCTCCTGGCTGTCAGCTTTCACTGAGCTTCCCCACACCTCCCACTGCATTTTTCTCCAGGGTAGGAAGAGACTCTGCAATGTAAGTGGGATTATTCATGGGTGACAAATGTAGCCCAGTGTGACTGTGGGATAGAGAAAAGCAGATACAAACTGCAGAAAATTTGAGAAATGGAACTGGGGTTTAGAGAGGGGATTACGTGCTATTATGACTTTGATAGCAGAGGGCTGATCCTGTACTGTGTCAAAATGCAGCCTGGTTTTACCTCTTCCATAAGCTACTGTTTCCAAAGACACTGGGGAAGCTGGTGCTGTCTGTGCCACAGGGGCATTTTGTTCTTGCACTATGAAAGCAAATCCTGGCTTGGTTTCAACCCTATTGAGGTTCCTCTTGCAGAATCACAGGTCAGGGCTGATCTCTGTGGTGTCACCAGAGCCACTGACATGCCCAGCAGCATATCCAGCACACCGGTTCCAGTGGCACTGCCTCCGGGGCACTGCCTTCCAGCGGTGTCAGAATACCCTTAAAAACCCCCTACACCCCCATCTAAATGGAGAACCTCATAGCAGGCTCTCCAAAGATGACTTCTTATTTGAAAAGAGTTTCTAAATAAACTCCAAGCCTCGTTTTTATAAGGGAGGATGGTATTTGCAGAAAAGGTCAATGCTGTAACAGTCGGTATCCTCAGAGATAGGAATCCTCAGCCCCTGCAGCTTCCCATAATTTGGCATGTCTTTCAACCCTCAAGTCCCCATTTCACATTCCCAGTCGAGAAAGACATGAGGTTTTGATTTCAAAATGCAAAGCTCCACTGGCTGGGATGCTTTTCCGTAAAGACAATATACAGGCACAAAAATTTTTAGGATTTCACTGATTATATGGCTACGCTCAGCCCCAACCCTGTACCAGGACCTGCGCTAAGTGCTGGGGCTGTGGAAACAGATGTGGGAAGGACCTTGCGAGGCATCAGTGGAACTTCTGCCGCTGGGGAGGTCCAGCTGCAGCCCTTGCATCCCCTCTCCTTGGTTCAGTTTTGGCTGGTCACAGGACAGGTGAGCAGCATGGGTCAGGCTGCCTGGCATTGCTCAAGGCTGGAGACCTGCTGTGCTTGTCACTGGGGGAGCAGGCAGCAAGCTCTGACTTTAGCAGGTGTGAGAGAAGCCTTTCCTGCGAGAGTCTGCGAGGAGAGCATGGAAACACGAACATAACTAGCAGTGAAAACTGAGTGGGATTTGTGTTTCTGGTGAGATGTCAGGAAATAGCTTTAAAAATGCAGTGCTGAGAGGCTTCCCAGCAAGCTTTAACTATTCCCTCACCTGGGAAGATCGCTGCGATGAATTCCTCAGGCGTGACGCAGCAAAGAGCTGCTCCGGAGCTGCCTCGGCTCTCCTGGCAATTCCAGGCGTGGGCTCAGGGAGGAGAGCGAAGGGCAGTACCTGGGAACCTGGGAAGATCAGGCAGAAGTGCTGGCAGTAGCTCTGACTCAGCTCACCGTGTGGGCTGACATATGTAAATTGCCATATACATTTGTAAATGTTTTGGTATGCCTGAGCAAGCCAATATCTGGAATTAATTTTGTTCTTTTGGGAGGCAAGACAGGGAGCCCGTAAAGAGAATAAATCCAAATGGACCACATGTATGAATCTCAGTGGGGTTTGTTCAGTTGGCTGAGACGTGTGTGTGGATGTGCATTTGCAGTTTGAATTGCCTGGATTTGATTTTCCTTACCTCACTTATAGAGTGACTTGGACCAAATTGAAGCAAGATCATTCCAGTCTTGAAGCAGACTTGTGTGCTGGTATTAAACATACATTAGTGGGTTGTGCAATGCAGAATCCCTGCTCTGCAGTCTTTTTTAGTGTTTCTTTTTCTCTCAGTGCCTTTGTACTTTTTAATGTCAACACGCTGATACTGGCTGTGCTATTTTGTGAGACATGATGTCCTAAGGGGAGATGAGGATCATTTCTCCGTCACTAACGTTTGCCGCTTTTGGGAGCAGAATGCAGTCTTAGCATTTGACACGTTAGAAGATGAAAAATTACTTTTTTAGGCTGAAATTGCAAGGAGGATGGTAGAGGCAGAATGCAGCTACCTCAGCTGCATCACAGCTGTGGTGTGGACCAGCTCCTGCAAAAAAAATGCAAGGGGCCAACAAAGGGTCCAGCACCAGCACAAGCCATTCCTTGGCTGTCGCCTGACTGCAGGCTGGTCTGGGATCACATCCCATCAAACTCTGTCACAGCTCTGCTGGCAAAATGCACTTTCCCGTTGGTGTTTGACGACAGTCCATGACAGGATTATAAAGAGCTGCTGCACCTACAGGCAAAGAAATGCTACAGGTCCTAGATTGCTGCAAATCACATTTATGCTTGTGAAGCCCATCTCATCCGAAGGCTTCAACTGGATTAGTTATTTTTAAACCCCACAGAAGGAGTGTTAAAAATGTGCTTTTTCATGCAAGCAGCCTTAAAAAAAAACTCCCATGCTTTATGTTCCGAGGTGCTTTCTCATAATTTCCCCATCCCTTTGCTGCCTACACCCCGACACTGTATGAAAATTACTTTGGAGACAACACAAAGGGCTGTTTTCTGCAGTTTGCTTTCTGTAAACCTTAGAATTTTGCTTTTCTCCTTTGCTGAAGTCCAGTAAGCGTTTAAGATTTTGATACCTGATTTGAGAGAGAATTACAGCTCCTGCTTGTGCCTGTTCCATCCCTGTATGGAGCCACTGTCTGGTACTTATTGATATATTATTAATAGCTGACAGTGGAGAGCCAAATGAATGTCCTCTGGTTTTAAGGTAAAATTGTGAAGGGATAACTCTTGCTGTCACAGGAACTGAGTCTTTTATACACACAGGACAGACCTTATCAGCTATTGGAGCTTTTAGAAAGTGTTGCTGTTGTATTTGTTAATGGGTCTGGCCGAAATCCAGTGTTTGGGGCTTTGGGGGCTGCCAACACCTTGCCCACAGGCAGGTGCTGTGGTCAGCCACAGATCCCCTTCCTGGCTCCTGTGGGATGCACTTATGGATGCTGAGTTGTGCCTAAAGCCAACGTGGCTGAGCAGAGTGTGCCAGCTCGCAAGGGGCTTTTGTAATCCAAGATCATCAGGGCAGTAAGAAGAAACCCTTAAGTACCTGCATCCCCCTGCTCCTTTCCTATGGTGAATACAGACTAATTTAAAGCAGATGAGGTGGCTCTGACATGCTGCAGTGAACCCAATCCATGGCTCCTGCTAAGGGAAAAACCTCCTGAAACAAGCAGAGGCTTTGTCTGAGCTTGAGAAGAGCATGAGCTTCTGCTCCCTGTGTTTTTCATCCTCTAATTTATTCCACGTCTCCCTTTCTGCCCTCAAGCCAAGCTTCCAGGTCCCAGATAAGCAGCCAGTGGGGTCTCCCTCTCCTAGGGGAATGACAGGCCAGGAACATGGTCTCTCTCCTGGCTCTCCCCGCTGTACAGAGGAAGGGTTGGCTCTGTCCCCATAACCGCCCTGGCTGGCAGAGGGGATGGGCTGTGGGGGGACGAGCAGACAAATTACCTCTGCCCCCCTTGGCTGAAGCTCCTGGCTCAGCTTCAGAGGGCTTTTCTTACCACCTTATCAGAGCAGCTGAAATTCCAGCTAAACAAAACCCAGCCACAGACTTATTCAAAACATTTATTAGTGTTTAAGGAAAATAATAGTGTGAAAGGTACAGAGCTTTGTCTAAAGCCATATGCATTTTCTTTATTTACAAGCTTATTTGGCTGCAAATTCTACATGAGATAAAACTAGTATGTTTTTCTCCCAGAGATTTGGAATTAAGGACAGTTTGTATTTTTTTTTATTTTTTTTTCTCCTTTTAGTTCAGCACTGTAAGTTAGGACAGCATTTTCCAGGGTTTACTGCTATCTTTTTCCAGTAGGCGTTTTGCTTCTCGCAGTATTTTCATTCCAGAACAAGGCTCATTCCAGATGCAAAGCATAAAGGAAACATTCATACCTTGGCTTTTAAGCTAAACCTCCTCTATGAACAGCAAGTTCATAAGGAACGTTAATTAAAGCATCATACAGTATCTAAATGGACTTTTTTTTTCTTTTTTATAAAGAATTAAGGCTATGTAGATGTCACAATAAAATAAATCTCAGGTAAAACGCACCCTATCTGTTAGATATGAAAGAAGGTTTAACAATAAATAAATGATTTATGCTGTCAATAACATTATGGAACTGTATAAAACTATATTTACGCAGCTTTAAACATAAAAAAACCCATACTAGTGGCATGAATATATACAACACAGGTCATGACATACGTTTAAATTATCATAGCCAGCAGTGTTCTTTTTTAAATGGGGACACTATAATAAATAGAAATGTTAAATATTTACAATAATAGCATATGTGGAATCAGTAGATGAACACATAAAATCTTCACACACAGAGGAAAAAAAATGATGCCTTATACAAAAATCCCTCCCACCCACAGCTTGTCCTCCCCCCTCCCCCCAATTTTCATTGACTAAACAAGGGGAATATACAGTTATCCCCACAGAACCAATGAATACAAATAAAACTGTATGCATGCTGAGGTGATATGTTGACTGAGACATTCAAGGATGTAGATCTCTATGTTTGGTTCCCATTGATGAATCAGACCTCTAATGACAGAGGGATCTTATTTTAGTTCAATGCAAGAACATTGCACTGGTAGCAAGATGTTTCTGGTTTGCATTTGTTTTCCTTTTCTTTTTTTTTTTCTTTTTCTTTTTTTTGCTAAAATGCTTGGATTGTCTTTTTGGTTTGAGCTTGTTCTTCATGGTGGCTCTGTGCCACCAAGGGGGGAGGACACTCGCAGGAAACCCATGGAGGCACACACCAGAAACCTTCTTATGGTACCACCAGCAGCCACCTTTTGGAGCAGAAGAGGTGGCCAACACCGAGACCCAAACCAACCTTCCCAAGCTGCTCCATGGGACAGCCTGGGTGTCCCAGGGATGGCAGAGCTGTCACCAGCCCAGTGGAGCAGCTGCCACACCCACTGGCACATCACCATGGTCTTTGCTGCTACAGCATCTGGCCTGATCCCACCTCTTCCCACTCGGAGTCAAACAAAAATGGTATCAGAGAACTTTGCTAAAAGCAGGCAGGATCAGGGTCATGTCTTTAAGCAAAGACCTGGTGATCACAGAGACACACCTTTTCAACTTAACTGTCCTCTCTTGCTTCCTACATGGTTGCTATTAAAAGCAGTGCCTCTAACTTCTGCGGGTGGATCCATGCATTAAACCCTGAATACAGCTATTAGGAGCCGCGTTCGCTCAGCAGTAACTAAAATCTGAGTTGGAAATTGTAGCCAAATTCCAACACCCTCTACTGCTTATGCAGCTCCTTCCCACCATGCGACAAGACGTACGTTAGTTCACTGGGTACGTTCTGTCCCTGCTGAACTGCCTTCCTGCCCCCACAGCTTTCCTCCCAAACTTTCTAAATGAGAAGGCTCAAATCCCTGGTGTGATTCCCACTTTCTAAGAAAACTCACTTTTTCTCTTGAGGAAGCTGAGAGCTCACCCTTCTGTCCCCGTGGATGCTGTAACCTCCATTTCCAGTACAATATCTGGGGGTATAGGATTGCAGAGCTGCAACCTGAGAATTACAATTGCATAGGGGGTAGGAGAGATATGGCCAAACACCTCATTCACACTTGAAACTGCTTTAAGACAATAAGCTCTTGACACTCTTCATCTTTACTAACTCACTCTGCGGAGACTGGTGGTCATTATCTGCACAACAATTAAAAAACCCAAGTCACTCCCCTCTCCTTATCTTTGGCATTTGGATAAACCATAGCTATAGGCAGGTTAGAGTGGGGCTCCACACCTCAGCAAACCACACCACGCTACTGCTAAGGAGAGACACATTTCTGATGGGCCTTCAACACAGCCCTACAGAAGAATTAAATATATGGGGTCCTTTGCTGTCTGAGCCCACACCCATTCCTTTAGGCTTGGGCTGTCTATAAGGGTGGAAGACCTGTATCACTGAGGGGGCAGATGTAAGCAGAGAATATGCACAGGGTTTCTAGAGGTCCACGAGAATACTTCTGGGGGTCCTCCACACTGTGCAAGTCTTTAACAGTCACAATGCCTTGTCTGGAAGCTGACTACTCGCCTGTGATACGCTGAAGGGACTGGGTATGATACCGTGACTAGTAAGTGTCAAGTTATGCAGTGGTTCAAAACAAACAGGGGGGGCACTTAAACCAGGCAGCGTCACCCAGGTGGGAACAATGGCTCAGAAGTTAGTTAAGAGAAAGTGGTGGAGCTCCAGACCGCACGGTTCCTGTGCGAGAGACGGGGCAGCTACTTCATTAGAGAGCTTCACATAGAGAGCCTGGAGCTCTTGCGTTCTCAACCACAAGCAGAAACCAAATCCCCTTGGAATTCAGCCATCTGCTGTAAGGCTGTGCCCTAGACCTTTGGAGGTGCTAAGCCACAAGCAGCCACATGCAGTCTGGCAGAGCCCTCTTGGAACAGTCTCCTCAGCCAAGGAGACCAAGGGAAAAAAACAAAACAAACCCCAAAACCAACCCAACAATCCCCAAACAAGATCCTAAATTTCAGATTATGTCTGTTTCATAAAAAACGGGAAAAGAATTTAGTTGGAGACATTTTGCCACGTTTGGTGGCTGCTCGAGTGTCGAGTTTGCTGGATCAATAACCCATTGCCACTGCTCTCCCTTTGCTACTATATACACTGTTGCCGAGGTCCATATATATATCTTGCAATGCCCTGTGCTTGACCTCTGAATGGGAAATGCTTTGGAATGTCCATAGACGGGAAGATGGAACTCAGGAGGATTCCGGTGGAGGGGGAGGATGGGGGGGAAGGGGGAGCTGGTGCCTTTTTTCACCTCCGGATGTCGGAGAAGTCGGACAGTTCGTCTGCCCGGTCCATGATCCCTTGTGCCCCTTTGGGACTGTGGCCCCCAGCTTTCACCCGGGCGTGGGCGTTCAAGTGGCCCTTGGTACCTCTCTCTCCCTTGGATGCTCTCGAGCTCTCCCTGTGGTCGGGGTCGGAGTGGGCCAGCATGTCCCCACGGCCAGCACCACCTTTGGTGGCTTCACCTGGCTTCTTCTCGGCGCCCAGGGTGGTGTCACCGTGCACAGCTGAAGTGCAGAAGCTCAGGATGGAGCAGAGACTTCCCCAGTTCTGTTCACACTGGGCCTGGACGCTTCTTGTTATTGCCTTTTTCACCTCCTCGCCACAGGTGAGCAGGATATTCACTAGGTCAACATATGGCCTAGAGGTAAAGCAAACACAGAGAAGAGAGTTATAAAAAACAAGGGAATCTGCCTCACCATCCCCTGGGCGCAGCACAGGTCAGTGGTGTGAGCCCCTGCCACCCACTGACTCGGCAGCCTTGCAGCATGTTTTTTATGCAATATACTATATTCTGATGGGCCATTTTGCTGTGGGACGCTGTGGCATCCTGTCAAAGCTTTACTGGATCTGTCTTGATCACTCTCCCCGTGGAGAACTGGAATGTCCACCAGAGGAACAGATGAGGTCTCCCCGCTTGGCAAATGGAAGCACTGCTGTCTCACACTTTCTGCCTCTCTCTCTCTTTCCCCACCATTTCATCTTTATTAGTCAGGACACATCACAAAGGAAACTCGCTCATGTCCAGAGCCATCAGCTTCATCAAGCAACTGCTACCTCCAGGTGAGTGGCAGGTACAGAGCATTCACCAATCACCAGACTACAAGAGGGAGGCACTGCCTCACCTCTATGAAAGCAAAAAAGGAGGTTCTTTAGCTTTTCTCATCTCTGAAGCACTAAGTATTGATCTCTACCACAGGCAAGCTCCTATCTGAATTCGGGATCTGACTGCACAGGGCTCAGACACACAGAAATCCACTTTGCTGGTACTTTTTCTTCCCACACCAAGGTTCTTTTTCTTCATTCCCTTACACAGTTGAGTACAGCTTTCGGTATATACCTTTTCCCAGCCAAACAAGCCACAGCTAAATACCCTTTGTGCTTCCTACCCTCAGCCCTGTGAGTCCCCACAGCACAAGCAGCCCAAGCACAGGCATTTCGGCTTCCTCAGCCACAGGTCACCGAGTGCAGCGATTTTAAAATAGTTGTGGTCACAAGTTTTGTGGGTCAATATTGATGTTGTCTATTGACACAACCGCTCAGCTGCTTGCAGGCCCAGAAGGACGTGCTTAAAAATCTTCCACGGTAGGAACCATCCCCAGCACAAGTGTAAAACTGCCCGGGGTCAGCACTCGTGGCTGTGTGGGGTGGTGGGGGTGCACCTTCTGGGCACACCATCCACCAGCTCTGGTGGCTGTGGACAGGTCTAAATCTCTTCTCACTAAATAAGTCAGAAGAAACAAGGAAAACTAACAGATTATGATCAGTGTCTGACACTACCCAACTGCTTAAACTCATTTTGAATTGCTAATCTTAGAGAGCCACCTATTCCCCTATCTCAAAATATTTCCCATGGTTGGATTGTTTCTGCTGTTTAAAAAAAAAAAGTTACTTGGAATGCAGCAGCGACCAATCTGCCAAGGCCTGTCACCACTTCCACCATAGCAAATCAGTCTGACCCCCACCCCACCACAGCTGACTCAGGAGGAGGCTTCACTGCCCGGCCGTGTTCCACAACACTCATCAGGAGAGAACAGCCAGAACAAAATAGTCAGAGAAAAAGTCTGAGAGCAGCCACTTTCTTCTCTGCTCCTAGTTTTTGTTTTAAATGTAAAATAAAAGAGAGAACTGAGCATGTTGCATACAAAGCGATCCAGCAGAAGGAAATAAAAAAAAGAAATTAGTTCTCCAAATTTGGCATAACCTTTACAAAAATCTTTGTAGGAAAAAAGGTCGCTGGTATGACTAAAAAGTGGCTCAGCTGCCAAATATTTCAGGTATTCAGAGCCAGCCAGAGCCCTGCGGATTAATACTGGCCCATTTCTCCTTCCCTGTTTTACTTTCTGCAGCTCAGCTGGCCTGACCAGAGTACCTGAACTGAGCACAAGGCTGCAAGTCAGCAGACGTGATTTTATTTCCAGCTCTGCCACACTTGCCTATTGATCTTGAACAAGTTCCTTAGTTCAAGAGCTTCAGAGATGGCCTCTAAATTTAGGGGAGGGGAGGAGGCTGGCTGGTTCTATTTGGGGAGTCCCGCATACGAGAGCTGAGCTCCGACTCAGTGAGATGCTGAAGTGTAGGATGCGCTAAATGAGATCATGCAAATTATAGGTGTTCACTGAATGACCCATCTCTTCTCGAACCAACAACCCCCCAGTTAAGCTCCCCAGAAATAAGCAGCTGCCTTTGCACATTCCTGCTTTAGCTTGTTCATAAAATAAGTTACTCCTCTTTGGACAGGTTTTTGGCTCTCGTAGCTCTTTTCATCCCCAAATGATGGGGGGGTTAATTGGTGCCAAGTACCCAATTTACAGCCTGCTAACACAGCCCAGGCAGTGCCCAGAGAGGTGCTGCTGTGCAGGATCAAGCCCTGCTTCCCTTCTCCACCAGCCAGTGGGATGCTGCCTATTGCTCTGGGCACAGCAGCCCTGGCAAGGCCAAGCTCTGCCACCAGCCATGCCTTTGATCCCAGCCTCAGGAATGTCCGTGGAAAGAGCCTTGCTTTCAGGCCACCATGTTCAGCTTGTACAAACCACAGCACATGATTTATGCAAGTAAACTGGCATTGAAGCATCTCTCTGCAACGGCAGCTAAGTATTAGGGGGATGGTTTTCAACAGAAAGTAAGGGAATCAGAGCACAGCTCCTTTGGATACTGATGAAAATGCGAGGCTAAAATTCCAAAGGAAATGATTCTGAAAAAAAAAAAAAAAATTGGCTGTCATGACTGCTGGGATTTGGACTTTCTGTGTTAATACCAAGGCACAGAGGTGTGATAGGAAGATGCTCTAAGCTTAAGCCTGATGCTAGGCTGTAGCTCAGCCTTCTTGCTTGGGAGTGAGACGTTCACCTGCAAGAAAAACAGGCTCTGATTTTTGCATTTGTGCACAAAGAGTCAGTACAAACAGCTTGTGCCTGGTTTGTTGCTGTCATGTAGCAGCTTTGATCAATTCCAAATAGGATTCATGCCTGCCATTCCTTGGAGGACAGCTGTGTTCCCAGTCAGAGGAATGAAGTCCTCAAAATCTGACTTCTGCCTTCATTTTGTACATCTCCATGTTTTATTAAAAAGCATCTGAGATTAATAAAGAATAAGATGAATGGGAGATTACCTGGGGGACTGCAGCTCTTTCAGGGACAATTAACTACAAGACATTTGAAAGTATGTATTTAAAGAAATTATCATCTTGCTGACAACTTTGCATAAACCTTCTTCCCCCTTCTCTAGCTGTCATCTTTAACAGGATACTAGGGTCAAGAATGATGCCTTTGAGCTCAGAAAGCAAAAAGACATTGTGAGATGCTTCTGGAAACGACAGATACTGACAGTGCATTTGCCAAAGGACCAAGGGGACAGGCAGATCCAACTTCAACCCACTTCATCTCCTTCCACAGTCACATCTAGCCCTTTGTACACAACCTGTTCTTCAAGGGCCCCTGCAAAGAAAGCATTACCTCGGCCTTGTACATGGGAAAACAAGAGGTGCTTAAGGCCAGAAGGAGGTGAAGCAGCTCATTGGCACCATCATGCTCCTGGAAGGAGCTCCCACGCTCTGACTGCACCAGCACGGAGGCACTTACTCATGCTGCAGCAGGTCTTTGAAGTGAATCATCTCCACAATGACCTGGACGTTCTCCTTGGCAGCAGAGCAGAGGTCATGCTTCAGGTAGCACTCCCGCTGTAACTGGAACACCATCTCTTTAATGGCAGGGCACTTACGGCTGATGCAGCTGAATTTATGCCTCAAGGCATGAGCCTTACACTTCAGAGCGTCTTTAATGAAGGATTTTCCCTGAGAAGAAAAGAAATGGGGTAGGTCGGTACTTTTGTCCATTAAACACAGCAGCTGATTTATGCCCAGCCAGCTGCTCCTCGCAGGACAATGTCAAGGGTTATTACAGTGCTAAGGGTATCACTTAATGGCTTTTCACTCTCTTCTCCTTGTTTCTCTGCCCTTAAAGACCACACCAAGTCACCTAGCTTTGCTATCCCAGTGGATCTGAGACATCCAGGGCTTCCTCACTGGTGCTCTGAGGTTTCCTTTGCCCCAACAGCTGAATGCCCAATGAGAGAAAGAGCAAAAGTAAGCACCTTGAAGTAATTCAGTGCTGGAGTTACTGGATTAATTTGCTTCCAGGATGACAGAACAGCAGGTTCAAACAAAACAGAGGGCAGCCTGCCATGGCTGAGGTCTTCAGTCCAAGCAGATACCCATTCAGTAACTGCAAATTAGGTTTTCTTTATTTTAAAATTAGTTCACAAACTCATAGACGTGTATGCATGATTTATAAGCACCTGCCCCATTGTCCAGCTGTCAATATTTTCTCTACTACCACTCCCTCAGAGAGGGGCTCAAGTCAGCACTACTGATAATCCTCCAGTGTCTTTATATATGCTGCAAGAAATTCTAAGTGAGATTAAATCACGAAACTACAAAAGGTGCAGAAAAGCTGCTTTAGCAGCTTCTCTTTAACCGCTATTTGTGGTTCCTTCATTCACTTGCTTAGTGGACACCAAACCCATCCCCTCCCTTCCTCTTTGCCATCTGACACTGCAGCTGCCATTCATGCAACTGCTCTGCTCAGACACCCTTTGCTTTGCTGAGCAATAGGCTCTTGCGCTGCCTCCACCTCTTCATCACCTTCAGATTTTACACAAGTGCTTCATGAAGACCAAATCCTTGCTCCCCTTTATCCCAAGAGTACACTAGCACAGCTCCACTGTCACTAAGTCAGATTCACCCAAACCTGCAAGCAGATGTTGTCCCCAAATTTTTTCAAGCCAGAAATATTTCTTGCTGATCAAAGAGTTGCTTCAGTCATCGTCCCTTTCTATTCCCCATACCAAAGGCACTTACTTACCCTTCCCTTCAGTAACAAACATGCAGAGCACAGTAGGCAAACAAGGATGAAAAAGAGAATTCTTACATAAACCAAACCTGACATCAATTCTCAGGTTTCAGAGCAGAGAACAGAAAATGGACAGCATTAGTCTTGTCATTTAATGCAGCCTGAAATAACTGCAGACAATACAGAGAGGAGCTGTGAAAAGCCATATCATAGCAGAGGCTAAAGCCACCTCCATATTAAATAAAGCTCCAGGGGTTTAAATCTTCTGCACTGTAATAGAGACAGTCTGGATGTGAAACAGGCTGTATCTGATGAGCAATATCTGGGGATGAGGCATCAATGGTTACACTCAGCCTTTGTAGGCACCTTTCCCTCCCCTCCCAACAGGACTTACTTCTTTGCTCAACTCTGTTCACTGGCGGAATATTGTGCAAAAAGAAATGAGTGTTTTCTGGAAGCCACTTGGAAATTAGGTTGAAGGTTTTCAGATACCCACAAAAGCAGCAATTCCCACTTTAGCCAGACCCTTGGTACATCCTTGAGCATTTGAGCCTAAAACTACAGCACTTCAAAAGTGCTTCTACTGGGTGGTCCCACCATCCCTCATGGAACGGGCTGGATACTGAAGACAGCTCTACTTTGTACCACGCTTTTAACAGTGCCATGTAGCTGGTGCTTTTAGTCAAGTTATACTGTAAACTGCCTGGCCAAGCCAAATGCCGATGGCCCATAGGAATGTTCCCTTCCCTCCACACTGAAATGGGAGAGTAGGTTTACAAGACATAATAACAGGATGTCTCAATGATGCATAAATGGTCTGGGGAGAAAATGAAGGAGACAAACTTAATACCACATACCATCTAAGTAACGTATTTCAACGTCAGTGCTCAAACCAAAGGCTTATTTGAGCACACCAGCTTTAGGAGGTGGCTTCGACTGGTTGTGTGCAAGTCTTGAGAACCAACTTCAATAACTGCACGTTGGGAAATATTGTGATAAGTCTAAATGAACTGGGAGCCCACGCTGTGTTTCAGGATCAGCTTTGAACAAACATGGTGCAAAAGCTTAAGTCGCCCGGTGTTTCTTAAAACCATGTTTGGCCACATTAGTGTTCTGCTGCAGATATCCTGGGTACAGTAGGTGGAAGGGATCCAGAGAGCTGTAGCTAGAGACAGCCTGTCTCCTGGGACAGGTTGCACACCACTGCTTTGTTACTGTCCTGAGGTCTCGATTCTGGACCTTTCAACAGAAAAATTCTTACTGAGTTAGTCAATCATGGCAGAAGCAGACTTGCTCTGTAATGGTAATGTTTTTTTTTTTTTCCAAAAATGTGTTAAGGAAATAAAATACAGGCCAAGTGTATGTTAGAAGCAAGCAGATACGTAGGACATGTCACCATGTTACCTGGGCATCGAATTTTCCAGCGTTGTGCAGGAATGTCATGCAGATCTCGTGTAAGCCTCGGATCTCGCAAGAATTGTTTTCAAAGCATTCAAACACTCCACATCCCACATCGCCAGCATTTACCAGGCAGTGCTGGATTTCAGCTAAAACGAGTATTGGTTAGAGTTAATTGGAAGAACTGTTCACAGAAACTGGTGGTGGGTAGGGCAGAGGGAGTTATTTTGCTACCAACATGAGTTTGAAAGAAAAACGCGTGACAACAATTAATTGTACCCGCTGAGTGCCCAGTTTTTGCAGAAATTAGGCCAAAACTTGGGTATATTACGTTATGAAAGTGATATCCAAGAAGCAAATGCCAAATCCACTATGCTTACGTCAAGCTATTTCACTTGAGAACTGTCTAATGCTCTTGCATTCCTCAGGAGCAAAGGACAGGCATGATTTTTGCTATCTGACTTGTATACAGTCCCCCATCAACTTTAAGTGTCACCATGTGAAGCCCAGAACCCAGCCAGCCAAAATTTTTCATTTTTGGTATTTTGAGCTAGTTTCTGGCCATTTAGCACAATGTTTTTTTACAGACCTCTGGGTTTTACCTGTCAGGATGTCTATCAAGTTAATGGCAAAACTCTCACTGATGTATAAAGTCCTTTGCACTGAGTGTTGTCTAAAACTGCAATTACGTGCTCACCTATGCAGAAATCAATAGAAGATATATACTTTATATATGTAGTATATAAAATAGATCAACTGGAGCTAGTAGTTACATATGTATTTATTCTGCCCTTTCAGATGTTATGTAATACTGTAAAAAATGCTGTCTAATACTCACTTTCCAAAAAAACCAACCACCAACCGAAAAATCTATTTCTTAACAGGACAGCTTCTGGTCCTTTAAAAAAAATGGATGTAGTAGTACTGCCAGAGGGAAGGTGGTTGCTGAAAAGGCCTGGGGATAAAGTTAAACAGGGGCAGCTTTTAGACCAGAACTGAGGATGCTAAGAATTCCTGTACTCTGTGCCCTGTGGTACCTTTAATTAAAGTTCGCCCTTGGGAGCCAGCCTAATCCCCCTCGAACCGCAGCGTGTTTCAGCCATCCCCAGCCTCCCCCTCTGCCATGCGGTCCATTTGCAAGTCTTTACAGCAACTTTCGGTCTAATTTCAACCCGCTGCAAGGCAGAGAGAGGAGCCGCGGATGTAACTGCGGAGCCTGCTGGAGTTCACACGACCCCCCACACTCCAAATGCACTGCAGCTGCATTTTTTCTTTTCCTTTTTTTCCCTTCTACCTGCCCCGAAGTGCATCGGCGGTGGCAGAGGGGAGCCCCGGGGGTGGGCTGCGGGGATTGCCTGAGCCACGGGCGAAAAGCTGCGCTAAGCCACCCGTCCCGGGGAAGGGGGAAAGGGGCACTGGAACCCTTTGTGGAGCGCGGAGCCGGGCGCTGCCGGGGCCGGGAGCGCGGCTGTGGTGCTTGTGTTGGCATCCGGATGCAAACCCTTTGCCGGATCACATGTCCTGGCTCCAGCGTGCTGAGAACTGCACAGTGCCGTGATTCACATGTGGCAGTCCCTAATGGGCATTCGTGCATTCCTGCTCGTGTGTGTTTAAACACGTCT
>VZRE01004198.1:0-11307 GCA_013396775.1 Cephalopterus ornatus
TTTTGGATTTCCTTTATTCGCGTCTATAATACTGTTGTGCAGGAATTGCTCTTATTAATAGCCTTAAACCAACTTTACTAAGAGGTGTTGATTTCCGGTGTACTCCTTGTTACCCAGCTCCCTGTAATAAGCTTTTGCAGGGCAGGGTTTCTGCTCTGTTTCTGACCTGTGGCAGTTTCAGAAAAGGCTTGAGGGAAGAACATTTTAGGATGGTTGGATGGCCGCAAATGAGGGTTCATGCCACCTGAGATCTCTCCATGTTGTTTTTGCACAAGTCTTTTATGAGTAAGAGCCTGTAATGACTTCCTAAGACTGTCCAGGTTGCAAAAAGTCTGATCAGTTGCGGTCATGTAATATGAGGGTTTTACTGATTTCTGATGTGTGGTTTTACTGTGCTTTGCTCAGAGTATTAAATTTCTATTGCATACGCCTGGGAGTAAATACTATTATTGTTTCATAACTATAAGATACACCTTCCAAATATGCTATAGTTTTACTGAAGAGGCTTGACTGAGTTTGAGCTTTATTAAGTCAGTGTTCTGCGAGAAGGTACTGTTTGCTTAGAAACAACACTTTGTTAAGATTTAGATGAGGTACGATTTTGGTTTCATAGACTTTAGAAATTAATTTGGATTAGATGCAATTAAGATAATCTTAAAACTGCATAAAGCGTATGTTTTATGTCACAATTACTTAGCTCATTTTTATCTATAATGATATATGAGGCATGACAACCTTTTACACTGTTCACTTACGATTAACAGTGCTGATACAGCTAATATGTTAAACATATGTATAGCTTGGGCAGAATATAGCCTGATAGGGCTGAAACAAAACAGGCAATGAAAATTGCTATCTGTTATTTAAAATACGTATTCTTTCCCTAGCCATTTTTTATTTTGATGAGTATTTGATATGACACGTTCTGTGTTTTTGCTGCTGAACACAGGCACAATGTGAAGCTCAGGTTGTTCAAGCAGCTGTGAGACCCACCAGTCAGACCTCCCTCACTTTGCATTTCCAGAATGGGGAGGGACAGCAACTTCCTCACACTCAAAAGGAGAAAGAAGTCAACAGCAGTACTGGTAAAATACATATTCACAAACTTAAAAAAGGGTTGCAAAAGAAGATACAAAATGCCTGGGAATAATTGTGACCAGCAGTCAGAGATTAATTTCCACCTTTCTGCATCTTTTGATTACCTTCGTGCTGCTTCAGGGGGAAAAACATCAAATGAGTGAAAAACTCATAATTTGGGTGTTGGCATTTTTTGTTTAGTTTTGTTTGTTAGATTTTCTGTTTTAGTGACCATAATGCTTGAAGGAAGTGCAGAGGACACTGTTGCTATTCTATTCCCCAGAGTTCAGAAATTTTGTGAGACTGCTTTGATACTCAGCGTCCAAGTGAGGAGGGAAAAACTCCAGGACTATGAATATCCTTTAATGAGTAAGGAGGAATCCTGTTCTCCATCGCTGAGTTAATGATTTAGCTACCCATTTGCCTGGTTTCCTGATTTCCATGCCCAAAGGCAGACGGTGTGAAGCCACTTTCTGCTCCATTGTTTGGCGCTATGCTGACAGATGAGTGATTAGAGTTTCACTGTATATTGCTAAATGAGCTGCGGTGTATGCAGCAGATGAGTTTGACTTTTTTGGATATAACCTTATGACAGCATTTGTGGAAATCAGCTTTTAGAGACTATAATACAGAAGGATTTTTATGACTATCATTTGTTATAAAAGATGTTCACATTTTTCTTTTTAAATAAATTGGTTGGCTGAGAATGTCTTTTGCCGTTCAGTGTTCCTCATAACCTTTTTCTTGATCTAGACATAGGGTATCATATTATTAGTATGCCTTGGTTTCTAGTAGGTTATTTGGTTAGTATTTCAAAATACAGGAAGCAAAAAAAGCTTGGAAGAGTGAGAATAAGAGTTAATTGAAAATAGATTGAATAGGGAAATGCTCACAATTGCTTTTCAGAGCAAGCATCCAACCAGAGATTTGGCTCTGCATGAGTCCTGGGGACCAGCAAGGGAAGGAGGGTGCACAGAGATAAGCTGAACTAGGAGTTGTAATACTGGTCTTGTAAAACAGACTGCTGTCTTTCTGACAGAAGGAGGAGCAAAGTAGCTGTTGTTTTGTGAACTATAATTGTTTATCTTGATTGCTGCAAGAGACTGATTTACAGTCTATGACCAGCCTGGGCTTATTTTCCCAGTCATGCAGGTGACTTCTGTGTCAATTGGTCTCCAAGTACCTTGTCAACTTGTAGTTTTCCAGCTACTAATTAGCTAAAGATCATTAACAAGGAGGGCAAGACCATGAGGCAAGATGCCTCTCATTTTTCAGGATAAAAGGTAATTATCCAAGTTCAAGTGAAAAAAAATCAAAATCATGATGCAGTTAGGTAATTACTCACTATATAGAACTCTGAAGCCATTTTTCCATGCTGTAAGACTGTTATTCTGTTCTCTAGTCTAAATGACTTTGATTTTTTCCATACCCTTTTTTTTGGCATACCAGTTTTGTTGTTGTTGGGGTTTTTTGGCTTTTTTTTTTTTTTTTCTCTGAACTCCTACGCTTCAAAGTAGTTACCTCTGTTTTGGTGGGGCAACTTGGTTTGTGTCATCCACTATGTCTCCTTCCTTGTTTTGTAGCAGCAGAGCTTTGCTGATAAATTCTCAGACAAATTAAGTCCCTTTTTATAGAACTATTGACTAGTCAATAATTCCTTAAATTAATTTATGTAGTTGATTATCTCTACCCACACAAAGAGGTTAATTGTATCACACAAGTGATTTACTTGCTCTTCCTTTCTGTTGCTCATTTATTATTATCCCTGTGGAAAAGCTTGTGGATGTGTGGATTTGTAGCATGTGTGTGAACACTTTCGGGAAGAAGACACAGCAACAGACAAGCGTTGGGTTCTAGCTTAGGGTCATGAAATAAAATAACAAGATATTTTCTGAAAAGCCCCATCATTATGTGAGGTCTTCTTCCTATTAGCACTTTGTAAATTTAGCTTCTTAAAGCTGCCAGAATGGAGGGAAATTTGCATGTAACTGGAACAGATTGCTTTGAGAGGGTATGGAGTCTCCCTCACTGGAAATACTCAAGAACTGTCTGGACACAGACCTGTGCAATGTGTTCTGGGATGACCCTGCTTAAGTAGGGAGGTTGGATTAGATGACCCACTGTGGTCCCCTCCAACCTGACTGGTTTTGTGGTTTTGTGATTTTGTGATACCTGTTGCTAAGGAAATCTATTTGGGTGTGATTTGTGCTAAGCAGCAATGGTTATAATCTGAAAAAGAGAAGATTTTGATTAGAAAAAAGATAAAAACAATCACAGAGTGGTCAGTTTGGCAGAGGAGCAGGGCCCCAAGGAGGCTGTGAGATCTCTGTCTCAGGAGGTTTTCAAGACATGACTGGATGTTTTATGATCCTGAGCTGTCAATCTGAAATTAGTGCTGACAGAGTTGTGAGCTGGAGGCTGGTCTAGAGTTTCCCTTTGCCTCTTTCAGCTTCAATGACTCTGTGAGTCCACAGGAGTGGACTCATGGCAAGATCTGAAAACCAAAACATATTATTGAAAAGTATACAAGTCACTGCACAGTACTTCTGAAAAACATGTGTGAATTAAGTCAACTGGTGTTTTTCATCATGAATGACAATTTGAAAAAAAGATCTTGATAAACTTTTCAGTGTATTGCCTCTGCCCCACTGATATAATTTCGTTTAAATTTTGTCAGCTATGGGGTCTTGATTGCTGCCTGAACCAATTGTAAACACCATGCTACACCAAAAGCAAATGATGAAGGAAGAAAGTACAGATAACATTCTGTCTGAAAAACATTTTCCAGACCCCTCAAATAACAAACACTTCTCATAGGGAGGAATGGACAATTTTGAAAACTATTTGCTAAACAAAACAGAGGCTAAATTCTTTATGAATAGGATTAATAATTGAATAGTAAGTCAGATTTAGTTCTAATTTTCTTTCCCTCTGCTGCATTACTGTGCTTACTAAATAATTTCAGAATACAGGTTCTCGGGTGACCAGCTTTTCCCATCCCTGGCAAATTGCTTAAAGTCAGAGGGGGGATAGGCACATCTGTTTGGAGGCCAGGTTTATTACCTAGCTCATGACAAGCAACATTCCCTACTTTGCTGCTGGAAAGAAGGAAGTAAAATGGAGTGTAGCTTACTTGAACAAGGAAAGGGGAAAAAACAGGTGAAGGGAAGGTAAAAATGAGGTGGTATTTGCAAACAAAAACTTTCTCCACTTTCAGAAATAATCCAAACACAGGAATGACCAAAGTTTTTTGATGGCAAAATAGGATGTGAAGAGCACAGTGAAAGATACAGCAGATAATACAGGAAGGGTGGTTGCTATGTCTTTTGTATGTTGTATGTGTTTTGCTTCTGTGATTTGTAGGTGAGCCTCTGCTTTGGCTGGAGTACTGACACAGCTATGAATATCCACTCCTTCCTCAAAGAGCTGCAGGATGGCAGTTAGAGCAGAAGGATTTCTTCAGAATCCAAGAGTTCATTCCTGAGCAATTTAAAGAGAGAGAGCAGTTGGGATGTTAACTATTTAGGTCAGGGGCTGCCCAGGGCCTGTTCCTGGCAGTTCCATCTGTGTCGAGGAACCACAGTCAAGCCTGGCAGAGCCCCTCAGCCACAGGTGTGACTCCCAAGACGTGTGGAAGTGAGGGCAGAGCCTCTGGGTGGTGCACCTTGGCAGGTGCTGCCAAGCAGCCCTGTGTGTGCTGGGTCTGAGGAGAGCACAACAGGAAGGAGCTGCACAGGCGAGGGCTGAGGGTGACCTGTCCCTGCAGGACTCCAGGTGTGTGGGCTGGAGAGCGGGGGAAATCAGGCCCTGGGGAGGACCCAGGGGAAAGGTGCTGAGGCGTGTTTCGTCTTTGCTAAAACCTGAATCAGTTTTACCAACCGTAAACGACATTTACCTTCACCAAGTCAAGTTTGACTCACCTGCACCAACACCTGGCAAGCAATATCCCTGCATTTGCCTGGGCCCACAGGTTCTCTTGTCCCACTTTCCCTCATCCTGCTGAGGATGACTGCAGGGCTGGATGAATTGGAGTGGGGCCTTTCACCAAGGGGAACCCTCCACAGCCTTAAAGCTGTGATCAGCTGGTGCTAGAGCCTGAATTTTAGAATATCCTCTGAGACCTTCTGTGCTGCTGTCTGTGATTTAGAAGAACTGGAATTGGTGGCCCAAGTAAGTGCCTTCACCTCTGCCTTCCCAGAGGTCTGGGACATGGCCATTCATGTGTGTGAATACTTTACACTAGGAGATGGTCTCCTCATGGCACATCGCTTGCACAGTTAATACAACAGTTTTTCTGGTTAAACTTGGCAGCACTCAGATTCAAGAGAGGATCAGAATATAACTCTGATTTTCCATCAGAAGAGATAAAATAACAGACTGCAAACCCTGCAGCTGAATCTGCAGAAAGGGGTTGACAGCAACAGTATCTCTTACAGAATAGCTGTTGTTGTAACCTATTTAGGAAGCTGGATTTTATGTCAGTCATAAATTAAAACATTTTCAGAAAGTGTTGATAGATACTTCATCAATACTTCATCAATTAAAGGCACCTTTTGATGCCTGTAAGCTCAGATATTACACTTTACATCATTAAAATCCTCATTTATGACCTTTGCACCAAGTAAGTCATAGCCTCTTTCAAATGATGGATTTTATTATACCATTATATGTAAAATTACTGTGGGAAGATGTTTGCTTTAAGTTGTTCAAAGATGTGCAGAGTTACAGACCAAGAGCTTTCACAAGCTTGGACAAGAAGCAACTCTTGTGTGTCCTTTATTTTCAGGAACTGAGTGCAATGTGTGCACGGAGCAGGTTTTATATGCAGAGTTGTCACATGGCTGAAAAAGAGGTGGAGTGAAATCACACTTAAATATTGTGTATGCTCGCATCAGAGTGTTTACAAAGAACAGATCAGGATTGCTTAAGCGTCTTAAAGGCTACTGAGCTCTATTTCCAAAATAATAAAAGTCTCAGTGTCTAAGAGCAAACTGACGGTTATGCAGCTCAAGTTTATCCACAGTAGTAGTAGAGCAGCACTTCTTATGAAGTCATTAAGAATAAAAGGGCAAGAGTGAACTCTTTCTTGCTAATAGTGAAGGAGGGTCAAAGTAGGTTTGAGAATATCAGGTGTCCCAAAGACTTTAAGCAAAAGAAGGCTGAGGTATAATTCCTTTGCACTGTACTGAGGCTTGTAGTTTTTATTTTATGTCTTAAGAGAACATGTTATGGGAGTTATTTGCATTTAGTAAAGCTCCAATTTGTCATTCAAAGCTGATTGAAGTCAGGCTACCATGAATCTGCTTTACAACAGGCTCCTTTAATGTACACTTCATGGACATGAGTAGCATTAAAGGCACTATCAAGTGTCACAAGAATTATGTAGCAATGCATCTCTGAATGCCATTTTTATTTGTAGTGCTTTCTATTCTGTAAGTACAGGTTAAAAACTGTGATGCTGTTGCATGTTATTTTATTACAGGAGCTCATGAATGTGTGTTGTGTAATCAGCTTGCAGAAGGTGGAGAAATTGAAGTTATTTAAATGTCACATTTTGCTTTCTAGAAAAGAACAGCAATCTGGGGTTTGAGTCCCTTCAGTGTCAAGGAGAACAGGGTTCCTCCTTGCTGTGCTGGGCATGTTACAACGTCTTGCTCACCTGCGCTGAAGTGAGGTTTCTGACACATCATAGTGTGATGTGCTGGAGGACTTTTGCAGGGGTTTACACATCTTCACGTAAAGGGCTCTTCTGAAATCACAGACACCTGAAAATACTGTTTTCTTTCCCATGTGTCTTCTGCCTGAATAGTTCTTGCCTCTTCTGTCAGGCTCTGTCCTCCTTATTGTTTTCACATCTGATTTTAGAATAGTACATACTTTTACTTTTTTTTCTGAGGCAGCCCTTTAAAAAATGTTACTCCCTACGCAGTGAGCTTAGCAGCTGAGTTTGTGTTTGTATCTACCAAATGATGAACACACTACAGAGATTGTTACGGCTGATGAGGCGCAGCCCCACTATAGGACTGTCTCCTTCAAATCCACATAAGCAGCTGGATATGAACTGGCATCATTCATATTGGACTTAATAGTTTTGTAGATTTTAGGGCCAGAAGGAGCCATTATTGCAATCAGCCTATCTGGCTTCCCACATAAAATGAACCTCAGAATTTCAGCAGATGATTTCTTTGTCAAGCCTGATGACTTTTACTGGAACTGGAGCATATGTTATAGAAAAATACTGTTCTATTTCAAAAGATCAGGCAGTGGGATATTCTCCATGGTCATTCTACCTAGCTAGTTGTTATTCTAGTGGTTGATACACTTTTCTGTTAAAATATCTATGTGATATGCAGTTTAAAATTTCAACACTTGAAATGACTGTTTTCCCCATGCTTTTGTCAACCTGATAAGCATCCAAAGTTTTCTTACATAAGCAGCCAGGCCAGGGTCTAGTCCCTTCTGGCCTTGTGCACATTTCATAGCAGCTAAGAAGCTGACCTGTTGTGTCTTAAGAAATGCTAAATATACACAAAGAAGTAAAGCTTATGCCTGTTACAAAGCCCCAAGCCATACACAATTAAATGTGTAGATGGAAATAAGACTCTGATGTGTATTTGCTTGTGTGGACTGATTTCATGATAGTGAATTAATCTGAAATCTTCATGAGCTTCATACTTACCTTGACAGCTCACGTACCTTGGTACTGATTCGTAGCATAGATACGTCTCAGTCAAGTAACACAGCTCTTCACTACCTGGTTTGACTGACAAGGCAAGCTCCAGTTGGTTTAATTTTGAATTGTCTTCACCCTGAAAGAGCAGTATTACAAAAAAGGCTATTGAATTGCATGCTCTCTATTTCTTCTTTGGAAATGTCTATAAAGAAACATCCTGAAGAACTTGGATTCAGGACTGGAGCCAGGGGCACGTAGTTAAAAGACAGACAGTGCTGAAGAGGACAGGGCTTGTGGCAGAGGGGAAGTTTGTTCCCTGGTGTAACTTTGAATGTAGCAGATTTACTTGCTGCAGGAAAAGGCAGCCTTGGGGACTGGATGGCTTGATAAAAACTAGAGGAGAGTGAATTCATCAAGAAACTTGGGGGTTTCTTCTGGAAGCTGACTGGTGGCTCCCAAAGACTCCTGAGGCACAAGTAGCTCTTTGTGTAAGAAGCTAGAGGGTACCAAATCCCAGAAAGGAAAGGAATGGAGGATGGGAGGTATGAAAGGGAGAAGAGTCTGGAGATGGAGAGCAGCATCTGGGAGATATGTTAAACATTAATTTACTGTTTTATTTAAACAAGCTTAAAAATGGATTTCGTTTCTAGCCACAGACAGAGATGTTGCAGTTGCACTTGTGAAGACTGCCTTTAGCTGCAGCCTAGAGATTCTCGTTAAATTAGCATGTACTCTTTACAATGAAAGCTGCTTAAGTTTTCATTATCATCTGGATTTTTCTTGATTTTATTTTGTTTTGAAGTTTATTTTTTATTTTATCAAAAAATCAAAGGTATCCACAGTAAAATTCCGCTCCAGTTGCATGTGGATAAATCAGGAGTAAAGTGAGTGATTCAAACTGATTTAGTGAGGACTTAGAAAAAACAAAAATGAAACCATAACTAGCATTTTAAAATAATTCAGATTGAGGAAACAGTTGAGAAGTTGTGTGGGATGATGAACTGATGGGAGACTTTGAGTGTTTTAGGAGTCATAGTACAGCTTCACCATTTTTCTGAAGTCATTATCTTATTATAAGTGCTAAAGAAAGCCTGACAGATTTTGTGAATACCAACGACAGCTGTGAAGGACAGAAATGGGTTGCAGAGACAGGACTGCAGGCATATCCAAACGTAAGTCTCATTAACTTTTCAAGCTTTCTAAATGTTATTCTATCTTATGGACTGTGTACATGCGTAATTGTCTGAACAACGTGAAACTGGACTGGTGCTCTGTGTTATCCAGCCACTTTGAAATATTTCCTTCAGTAACCTTCAGAATTTTAGTGGATATATAAAAAATGAGTTTGCATGGTCTTACTAATGTTGATTCAAATAGAAATATGAATTAGTAGATGATCATGCAGTGCCCACATCTCTTGTGGAACTGAGAAGAGGAGAGTTGCATGAAGGGGTGTGTGGCTTGGTGTCCAGGATGGAAGAAGAATATTGTACACGCTACAAAGTGTTAGATCACAGAAAACCAAGATAATTTTGAGGGTCAAAGTACTGCTATGAGCACAGACTGTCAGTACCTATTTAGTGTGTCTGTGTTTGTAATGGCAGCTGGTGGCTGTAGGACATTAGTTCCCTCCACATTTCTTTACTTTGAGGATTACATTCCTTGTTAAGAGACGAAGAGGCTTTTGGGCCAGATTAGTGCTTCTGTTCTGTGTCACTCCAGCCTCTCTGGAGTTTTTAATAGCTGCCCTATGTAATCATGGCATAGAAATAACCTAAGGGCAGAATTTGTAGTAATGCTCGTATTGTAAATCTACTGGGATTTTCCAGAGGCTGTTCAGAGAGAATTTGAGTGATATCATGGTTGTACCTCTTCTCAGGTACAGAGGAAGATTCTTTAGATCTGGGATTTAAACTAAGCACCCTGTTTTTCTTTATCTGGGAGAGCACTCTTCTGTTCCCAGTTACTGAGAAGCATCCTTTTGTTACCAGATGAATTTTACATGCTGCATGCATAATAAGGTTTACATAAAAGTGACTGAAAGATGCTGGGACTTGTCACTATCCAAATTTTTTAGTTCTTCTGGGAAAGCATACAAACCATGTATTGTTAATAGAGACACCACTCAGTAATCTGCACTGAGAGATCTCTCTTTTGCTACGTCAAACAAAGAAAAATTGGAAAAAAAATCAGACTTGCAGTGTATCATGCCATGTTAATTTGCTTGTTCAATGCATATTATGTTAAGATGTTGCCTTATGATTACATCATAATGAAAACTGTGGGGTTTTTTTGATATTTCATAAAGGAGATAGATAAGAGATACCAGTTCAACTAATTAAACTGTAGTTTAGGGCAATTCCTTGAGTGTGTTGTTTATATAAGCTATGATTTTTTTGTTCATCCAGCAATGAGGCTCTGCCTATCTGGTGATATATGTGGAGAAATACTGAAAGTTCCCCAGAAACAAGCTGTCTGCAACCTCAGAAGCAGGGAACACTGAGGGAGCTTAGAGAGAAAACAAGAAGGAAGGAGAGAAAGAAGCACATGTTAAATTTAAGCCTGTAGTGAATAATATTGTGTAATTCTTAGCACACATTTAAATGAATCTGTGGTGGAAATCTGTATGCCTACTGAACCTGTTGTAATTATATGGGATGTTAAATACAAACAAAAAGAAAAAACATAAAGTGAAAAAAGAAAACCAGTTTTGACCAGCTTTACTTTGGATTAATTGAATGCCTGGTATTTTCACCAGCGCTAAAAGGTATTTCTGATTATGTCAATTATTGAAAGAGAGGGCTCTGTGAGAAAGAAAGATCCATCAGGTACTGAAGAACTAATGGACTACTTTTTGAAAGCTCTTGATGTCAAATGGGCTTTCTTTGTGAAATAAAAAGGGAAGTTTGATCCAGCAGTTTCCATGGTATTTGAGTCCAAAAACAGTTTTAAGTCCACACGCAGCACCAGTCCATTCCCACAGCACAATACTCAATAACTGAGAGACACCTTTAAAATTTTCTAGCAGTGTTTCACAACACTGTGGTGATTACCGGCTGACATGAGGTGTGTGACAAGGGAACAAGGTGCTGAGAACAGGCAGTGCCAGAACTGCCAGTGAGACCTCACCAGCCATACATACAAAGCTCAAAAGGCTTTTCATGTCAGTGAGCCCTTCAAGCTCATCCTTTCCCTCCAACTGCTTTAAAGGATTGCAAGTCTTTAAATTACATGAATTTCTTCTAGCAGGTTATACCATTTCCCACTGTGCATTTGAGCATTTACGATTATTTACTCTGTAGAGGTTTTTTGGGTTCTTTACTTTTTAAGCTTTGCAAGCTGTATTTTAAATACCTCACTCTCCTAACTCTAAGGCAAATTTCACATTGGTTCCTTTCCTATTCTTCAAAAAGTTGGGGTTTTTCCCATTTCTTATGACTCCAAGGTTTTAAGGTTTCGTGTTTTTTTTTTTTTTTTTTTTTTTTTTTTTTTTTTTTTTTTTTTTTTTTTTTTTTTTTTTTTTTTTTTTTTTTTTTTTTTTTTTTTTTTTTTTTTTT
>VZRE01004199.1:0-27341 GCA_013396775.1 Cephalopterus ornatus
GGGAGGGGGATCTTTCTCCATCTATTTTCCACTAATTCCAATTCAATTTAGCCTTCAGAGATAATACTTGTCAGGGCCCATGCAAATATAAGAGGCGTTTTCCAGTACATGTCAGTAACAAGTGAGCCATTTACCTTGTCCCAAGTGCTTGGTTTTCTTTGTTTTGTTTTTTATTCTGTGTGTTTAAGGTTTTTGGGGGGCTTTTTTCCCCCGCACTGGGCTGTAAACTTGAGGTTTTTTGAAAACAGCTGTAAGGTGCTTCTGTATTTTAAGAGCTGAACTCTAATCCAACTACAAATTCTTATTAAAGCAAGTGTATTTACTTGTAGGTGGATGGACCCAGAATTACAAAACAAGAATTCACACAGGAACACAGAACTGCAAGGGGCTGTGTGGATCATCTAATCCAACTCTCCGATGTCACCAGTAACTTTATACTACTTTGGTCATATTTGCTCAATTCTAATAAAGGATTTAGAATGTTTTAACTACTGATCCTCATAAAAGCTGTAACATTTTATATGGTTCAAAAGTTCTTCTGCAGTTCAACATTATTGTTGTCACATACACACTGAAAATCAAAACACTGTAAAACAGATATGCCTATTCCAGTTTAGGCTTATCAAACCATTTTACAAAGACATTACATAGTGTAGGATGTTTTATTAGGAGTGGCACACCGGTGCATGCTTTAAAGCAAATGATTAATTTAAGGTAACATAACAAAGAGGGCAAGCACACAGATGTATTTAAAAAATTAATACCCCTCACTTTGATTTAAAACCATAGCTTAAGATGACAGAGTATTTTTTTCAAAGAGGGCCACTTTCTTGTCCTGTCAGTAGGAAGAGAAATCAACTGAGTTCAAGAAAAGAACACTGAAACAGGGGCAACCACAGAATCTCAGAGACCACCTCTGATTTGCAAGTTTCAGCAAGTTTCCATAGAATAAACATGGAGGAAACAGGAGTACACAATCAAAGTTGGCTGTAAAGTATAAAGAGCCGATATTCCAGAAAATCCCATCCGAGTTATTCCATGAGGATTTAAAAATTGAAATGGATCTTATGAATATGCATATTTTATAAATGGCTTAGTAAAAAAATAAATTAATCCAACTTACCTTTTCTTTCCTCAAAAATCCATCTCTGAATTTATTAGTGGTAAATCCCCTTAAACCAACAGAACGTAACCGCTGGTACTTAGCCTGAATATATAAACCCTTCTGCACTAAGCCTGATTTATAATGGGATTGCAAACGGCCATCTGCAGAGTAGCTCTGGGGGAAGGGAGGAAAAAAAAAAAATGTGCAAAATGAGCGCACCAAAACTCAGAAGTTCATTTTACAGTTATACACATGTAAAACTTACAGCACCCAGTGACAAAAGCGTGCATTTGGAAGTGCACACCCTCTTCCTTTACTTCCATTTATTATTCCTCAGACCATTAGCTACCACTTGGCTTGAAGACCTGCTGCATTGCTGTTTAAAACGTCTGAAGTTATCCTCCTCTTAGAAAAAAAGTAAATGTATTGTACAGCATTTTAACATTTTTTTTCAACCTTTAACAAGACACACACTCCAACAAAAAAAACTTTCAGACAACACCTCACTACCACCAACAAATTCAGTGATGCCAAGCTTGCAGCGGGCACATGTGTTGAGTCTAGAGAGTCAGAACAGAAGTCAGTATATATGTTTTTCCTATAATTTAAGGTCTTACAGTCTGAACATAAATACATTGCTCTATGCCTGTGATACCTCCAGACCGGAGTACTGTAAACTAAGCTAGCATGAGACTAGGAGGGGAGGCCACAGAGATACCACAAGACTTAACGGTGAATGGAATTATAAATACACAGAGAGAATATAGCAGGATCAACACTGACCACAGCGGGTAAAGTTAGAAAAAGATTTTTATTACTAAGCACTCAGATATGCAACAAAATAGGCAGTAAAAATCTTCAGAGTAAGAAAAATTCTGTCATAATTTGTCATAGTTTTGCAGTACTGCCATTTTAAGTTTTCCAGAACAGTCCTGACATAAAGCATTCATGTATACTTTCATCTTTTAAATTTAGTTTCTCCACTCCTCCAAATTTAAACAAACAATGGCTTTTCAGCTAAAATCAGAGGAAACCTCCTGACCATATAAATTCTTGTCTTTTTACAAACACCTTTGAAAGGTAGGAGAAAACAAAACATATCACAGAAATAGCCCTTCTTGAACATGACATAATTACTTCGGCAAAATTGGTCTCCTTTTGAGTGAGTAAGGATCACTTCAAGAAAAATCACATGCTCTGAGGTTGCAATAACTTTAGTACCAGTTTTTCCACTGCATTTTCCACTGTGTGGCTGATGAACAACTAAGAAAGGACTGTACAGAGGTTTCTTTATGTAAATACAGAGCGTTTGTTATTTCCCAAGTCATTTCACCCACCTACTTTGTAGGAGATAACTGAGAAGCTGGCCCCATCATTCCCCCACGGTTACTCTGATGGAGGACACTTGCAGAAGGCTATTAAATGCCAGTGCCCTTCCTGAAGAGTATCAGAGTGCAGGCACAAAAAATTAAGTGCACTTGACTGTATTAAGTGGGTATATGCCTACTACAGGGAAAACTGAAGGGCACTTTTAATGCTGGATTAATTCCCTGAAAACAGTTAAGATTCAAAGTTCCATTTTGCCCCACAGCTGCTATGGTTCTCTTTGACTCCAGTGGCTAGAAAGGGAGCCTTGGTGGTCTGCCACTGCACTTGTATGGCAATAGGCAAAAGAGCAGAACAAATAAGAGATAAGGGAAAAGTGCAAGATATTGAAAATTACATTACAGACAGCTTGATGTTTCAACTCAAGTATCTACATGTTCCATAAGTGGGGAGGGAGGGGAATAGCAGTATTATTAATGCAGAACAGAATCTGCTGTACACAAAGTTAACAGATGATATATATACAGGCACCTCAGTCACATATAGCTTAGAGCAAAACAAGGTAATCTAAAGTGTGTGGAAAACATCAGTAACTTCTGGTCTCAAAGTAAGAGAAAATGTGCTGAAGTAGCATTTAGTTTTACATTAAGACTGTTTTATAAATAATGCTAATGCCAATCCCTATGAACCAATGGTCTCAAGCTTGAGAATAAGGCTATATGAGCAAGTAGATACCACTGCACTGAGTCTGGCTGGGATGGAGTTAGTTTTCCTCACAGCAGCTTGCACAGTGCTGTGTTTTGTGTTTGTGACAAACTGCACTGGTAGCACACCAGTGTTTTGGTTATTGCCCAGCAGTACCTGCACAGCACTAACACTTTCTCTTTTACCCCCCCTCTGCCCCTCAGCAAGTACACCAGGGAAGAAGCTGGGAGAGGACACAGCCAGGACACCTGGCCCAAGCTGAGCACAGGGATGTCAATGCCATATGACCTCCTGTTGCCTCTCAGGCAACAAACACTGAGGGAAGGTGGTTTTAGAGCAGGCAGCCGTTGCTTGGGGACCAGCTGGGTGTCAGTCACCTCTTGAGAGGTGGTGAGTGACTGCCTTTGCATCACTTTTTCCTTCCTCTTTTCTTCATTTGTTAAACTGCCTTCATCTCAACACGAGTTGTCTGACTTTTGTTCTCCATATTCTCTCTCCCATCCTGCAGGGAGAGGAAGGGAGCTGAGGGGAGAGTGGGCAGCAGCTTAGCTGCTAGAAGGGGTGAACCCACCACAGTCACTGAATAATAATACACTGAACTGTGTTTAAAAAGTGAATGCAGTTTAATTTTAAAGATCACTGTGCACGTACTCAAAGTCTGGCTTAGTGATTCATTGCAAAGTGTCATTACAAAAAAGACCTTTTACATTTTGTAAAACTTCTCCAGATCCTTCAAATTTCAGAACAGCAGGTTTTTTCTTTTCCTAAAAAGTTTAACATACAGCAAGACCTTATGTTTGTTTTTTTAAAAAATACCCTAAGTAACCCCCATTTTTTGCTTATTAAGTTTAAATGCCCCCATTATATATTTATCAAGAAAAAATGTGTGGGGTGTGATTGGGGGGGGGCAGGAGTTGAGGTGGCAGAGAACAGGATTCTCTCTATGTGGTTTTTTGGTGGGGTTTTGTTTGTATGCTTTTTTTTATATAATCAGCCAAGAAAGTCTTGAGTGTAGAAGATAGTCAAATCACCTTAATTTCACCAACAGCATGAGAAGGAAAAGCCCCATTACACAGGAGGAAATTAAATGTAAAAAAAAGTTGATGAAATTAAGTGAAATCAGCACTGCTGTTTCCATGGCAATGATAAAAGTGCTATACAAATATGCAAACTGCAATAGGAGTGCATATGCTATTTTCTGTACAAATATAAGACTCCATGGGACAGATCATTGGATACAATGATATTCATATAATCTGTGAGATGACAACTTAAATGGACAGTTTCACGCTTGTCCAGTCTCCAGCAGACCTGCAGGCTGATGTAAATGAAGGGAGCATCCACTATTAACACTGCCTCAGAGATCTGGCAGCCAGTGCTAAAGACAATTCCACCACTTGGAGGCTGACAGTACAGAGGGCATACTGATCAAGAGGCTATGGTGTCCTCACGTGTTAAAGTATCAGGGTGACACTTCAAACTTGTTAACTTCAGCTTGGAAAAAGACTTTTCTCCAGTAGAATAAAGACAGCATTTTTTGCCAGTATTAGCTTAGCTATCCAAGATTGACTGGCAATGCACACCTAAATAAGAGAGCCTAAAAGCCTTTTTATCCAACAGTTCTTATATTTAGCTGGGGGGAGGGGAACAAGGAAAAAAAAAAAAATTAAAAAAATCCACACACAATCCATGCTAACACTCCCCCTCCTTTCAAAGTTTCGTCCAAAAATTACAGCTGCTTCGCCATTAAAATTTTACTTCACTATTTACAAAACAGGAAAGGTAACTACCTACTTTATGTATTATTTTACTCCTGAGAACACACCCGTTAAAAAAGTAGGGGTAATTTTAAGGTAGAAAATTAGTGTAAGTTGTTCTAGATTTGATTAATACTTCTCACATAAACAGCTCTAACTGGACCCATACATAGCATTTCACTGTTATGCAAAAAGGAAGAAAAGTGTTTTGTTTTTCTGCTGAACTCGGGATATATTTTGCAATCAAAAAAGGCATTAGAAAGTCTTTGAACTACCCCAGAAAGTAGTTGCCCACCCCTTTAACATCTTAAGGCCCTGAGAATAAAACTTCACTTCCTTCAATCTTTTTTATGCATAGCTAGAAGTATGCAGGATACTCACAAGAGATTAGTTCCCCAGAAATCCCTGTTTGAAAGGGTTAGTAATACAATTCTGAAAGTAATACAACTCCTGTCTCCCAGTCTTCGGAAATAGTCTGGCTTCTGTCACGTGAAGGAAAGAAAGCTGAGCAGCTTGATTTTTTGGATAGGTGAGCTTTCTAGTCACTGTCCAATTTCTGCAAGTCTCATTCTCAACTTTGCAGTTACCTTATTAATTTCGACTGCATGGACACAACACTGGACAACCCTGCCAGCCCTCTTACCTACTAAAAGCTAAGCCTCCCACTATCCAATGGAAACAATTTGGCTGTGATGACACTATTTTTCATGGCATTTAATACCTTCAAAAGTGTGTCTCCTGTTACTGAACTCAACAGGTTTGTACACCGCTTTATGTACAAACAAGTGATAAAAACTGATCTGTACCTTAAAGTGCCTTCTGATGGGTCCTGCATTTTCAAGGTGTCCTCTAATGCGTCTGTGAGGGTAGGTATCACTTGGTTTTGAAGAATAGTAAGAATTCTAGTAGGGAAACAGAGTTACAGCTTAAGGTTACTAAATTATTCAACAGAAAAATAAAAAACATTTAGGTTATACTAACAAATATGGCAACATTCAGTCTTGTAGCGTTTGACACAAAGACACTGTTTAAAGGCACAGAGTACCAGGAGCAGACGGCCTGCAGTGCAGGCTGGCTGAAGGGATGGCAGAGCCACACACTGTTAGTGTACTCACCTCCACAACAACCAAACAACAACTGTGTAGTATGTGACACTGGTACATTAAAAGTTCTACTTTTAACTCTGTGTCTCAGGAGAGTATCTGAGGATTGCTTGCCCACCACAGAAACAGATAATTTCAAAAGCAAGTCACACAGACAACTGGTATTGAAATTGTGTCAACACCCTGAACAGCTGCAATCAAACAGCCATGGTTGCCTAAAACAGAGCACTCCAGCCACTGACCTACCTGTGCATTTTGGCCCTTTTCCAACTTTCCCTACGGCAGCTACCTCCAGAGAATGTCATTCTCTTCCATCATTGTGGGGGATCATAAATATTTACAGAAGCATTGGCACATACTGGCATATACTACATTAAAGTCATCTAATGCAGACAGAACAGACTTATTGATGAACCCTTCGCCATCAAATTAATTTTTTATGTTCCATTCTTGGTCAGAAGCATTCCAATGCTGTTGAACTCCATTTTCTCAAAGGAAATTATAACAGCTTCAAATATATTTTAAAAAGAATCTAAGAAGAGAATTGTCCTGAAATATTTAATACATACCAACATCTAATAACAAACGCAAATGCGTATTTTGCTGTTCACAGAACTTCTGTTCACTAACAAACTACTAAAACTCTCCAGAAACACTATTACTAATTGAGGGGGTGAGGTGTGTGTATAAGCATATTAGAATGGTGTCAGAATCCAAGTTAACTTTTAACCAGGATTTGAGCTTTATTCTTTTTCTTTGTTGCTTTAGACTATATTATTACCTACAACTCAACTATTTAGCCTCTTACAATGCCTTGACAAGAAGGGATTCAGAGAAAAAAAAAAAAATAAAGAGAGGAAGAAAGACTTTATGGAGCAAGATCAAAGTAGTCAAAGTGGCTTTTCCAAAAAAAAAGGTATCGAAAATTAAAATTAAAGAGGGAAAATCATGTCAGGAAATTTGCAGCTCCCTTCTTATTCTAAGAATATGAAGACACTCCATAAAATCAAATTACCTGTCTGCATGCAATACAAGCTGGAAGCTCCCAGTTGAAGTACACTCTTCCTTAAAGTGGGGAATTCATCAAGATGAAGAAAAGTATTCAAAAAAATTCCCTGTTACAATTAAAAATAAGCCTCTAGGAATTAAAACAAAGCTTACTTTAACTAACTGTGAATACAGCCTTTGCCACTCTCACCTTCCTCAAGACCGAAGTACACTCACGGAAACACAAACATTAGAACTACTTGATGCAAAGATACAGCAACCTACTTCTCAGAAACTTCCTAAACCAGAGTTTTAAATTAAAAAATATATTTGTTCTGATTTTCTACCTCCCTCTTTAGCTTTCCTCCTCTTGTCAGTAGAGTACAAGGCCAGATGGACACTTTTTACAATCAAGGTTAGACAGACAATTGAACCTTCAAGACATAAGTTCTTTTCAAGTTTAAAGTCAATCCCCAATTATTGGTTATTAACATCAGAAATGTTATATTTTGAGAACTAAAATTTTTTATTTTTCCACTTGTCTGCAAAGCAGCCTGTGCATGGCTGACCATGAAGAGTCATTCCTTCTTGAGGATGCCTTTCATTTGTAATGGCCACGCTTTCACAGCTACTGTTGTTCCAAAGGGAACAACTCCTTAGTGTAGTGCAGGACTTTCTAAAAACTGCATGTTTGCAGTTCACTATTAAATATGAAAATGCAACCTTCCTGAATCTTCAGCACATTTAACAAAAACTCATTGTCTATTTCAAACTAACCTCCTTTTTATTGCAAGTACTATATACTCTGGTGGGTTGACTTTGTTGGGATGCCATGTGCCCACCAAGCAGCTCTATCATTCCCCTCCTCAGCCGGGCAGGGAGGGACAAAAAAAAATTTAAAAAAACCTCATGGGTCAAGAAGGCAGTTCAATAAAGCAAAAGCAAAGACTGCAAGCAGAAGCAAAAGGAAACAACAGATTTATTCTCTACTTCCCATCAGCAGGCAACATCCATCCACCTCCCAGGAAGTAGGGCTTCAGTACCCACAGTGGTTGTTCCACAGGACAAACGTCATAATAACCAATTCCTCTCCGTACATCCTTCCTTTCTCTGAGCTTATATTGCTGAGCAGATGTCATATGGTCAGTTTGGGTCAGCTGTCTTGCCTGTGTCCACAAGATCTTGCCCACCCCCAGCCTACTGGGTGAGGGGGGATATGGGAGAGGCACCCTCGATGTTGTGGAGCCCTGCCCACAGTAACCAAAACACTGCTGTGTTACCAACACCTTTCTGGCTACCAGTGCAAACCACAGCACTGTGAGGGCTGCTGCGGGGAAAATGAACTCCACCTTAGCCAGACCCAATACAGTCACTTAATGAGCAGTTACTACTTGCTTTGGGAGACTTTAAGCTTAGTCTGGAGTAAGTAATGTTTTTTTACCATTAAAAACTTGCATTCCTTTACACTGAAAGAGCCACTGTTGTATCAGCAAGGCAGCTACGTTTCAGAATTGACTACATAAAAGCTACTGTTGATGCACCTCAGAAAAGTTTCATGGGCTTCTGGAACCCTGTCCATAGGCTATTAGTTACAGTGTATAAAGAATGACAATTCATGGTAATCTCCTCTTTATTTTGCGGCCATCAGAAAGAAAAAAAAAATGTTTTAGAATTATACTGCACACATTAATAAAGCTTCTCTAGTCTCACCAGTTCCCCAAGTTAGACAAGCACAAACAACTGGAAATGACTACATTTATTTAGATCCAAAACAGACAAGTTTATTTCTACTGAACCTAATATAGCTGTCTTGCCCAGTTCAGTATAAAGTACACCACAGAAAGATAGCCTAAGAAAGACTAATTGTCCAAAACTAGGTTTCATAAATGCAATATCAACAAATATAAGATCTTCCATTCTTTAACATTCCATCCTCAGGAACATTATTTCAGACACTTCTCATTATGTGATTTGCTCCTCATTTTTATTTAAAATAAGTGCTTTCCAGAACTTTTATCATAATAAGGAGAAACACTGTTTCAGTAACAATACCACCTACACAAGATTCAGACCTTCCCTTCCACTGATAACTAGAATGCAAAAGAGTACTCTTTCTCAAACTATTCAATATTACCTCAGATTACCTGCTCAATAACAAGACTTTCTATTTTACCATGTAGATGTTACACCATTAAGTGGAAGAAATACGATACTAGATAAAAATTTCTTTTACAGAAAGAAAAATAGTGGTAGCAAAGTGTTTTTAGCTCACTTATATTAATCTCTCCTTCAACAAATACCTGATGAAGTACTCTTGCACTAGAGCTGTGAAATTATGAGTATCTTTATTTTTGAGCACAGATGGAAGATAATAAAGCCTCACTTGAAATTTAAAAGGGCAAAACAGAGATTGTTAAATTTCCATCAGCACAGACAATTCAGCAAAAAAAAATTAATTATACATCAACAGTGCGGAAGTTACGATTTCTATATTTAGACTTACCAGATGAGGTCTCCCAATAAATTTCCTGAAAGCTGGCTTAATGAACCTCATAGGCTTTTGGAAGCCATCAAGTTGAGAGGTTTGTAACTTTGAAAGACTGCAGCTTTGCTGGTTCCTGATGCGTATGAGTGAGAGAGGGAAAAAGAGAGAGGACAATAAATATGTAAAGCTATGGCATGTCAATACCCTGTATTTTAAGTCAGCTTATTCTGGCAACTCTATCACAAATGCAGAGTGGCAGTTTTTAAGTAATTTTTTTCCTAGGACATTCGACAAATCACTAGTCCAGGCTCAAATTCCACAGAATTATATAGCAATCTGTATTCTTTTATGCAATGACAAATCAGCGGAGATGCTCTGCTTCCCGAGATTCTGGCTATGGAAGTCAGGTTTCCCTGGCTCAGCCCTCTCGGCGAGTCACTGCTGCCCTCCACTGGTGGAAACGCTTCTTGCACTTCAGCACCTTCACACTACTGTAACTGTGAAGTTGTACAGAACTTGCCATTTCCTGACATCCCCAATACAACAGAAGCTCAGATAAATAGCTACATACTCCAGTTTCATCATCAGCAAGCAGCTTATTCTGGATTTGAATTTTTGTTTGCTTGTTTTTATGGGTTTTGGTTGTTTTGGTTTTTTAATTTTTTACTGAGCATATTGCTAGTACAGATGCATCTGTAAGTGTCTAAATAAAACATTTACCATGAAAAGTAACCACCAGAAGTCAAAACTCCTATTTTATGAAACAAAAAAAACCAGTTTACCTCGCTGAAAAATAAATTACTAAGGAAAAAATAGAGGCACACTGCACAAGCTCATAGGCATCATCAGGATCTCATGTGAACTGTTAAAACCCCTCAAGGTCAGGAAAATTCTGTGATGCCATTATTGCCCTCAGCCTACATTACCCTGACAGCATAACCCTCCTCACGTCAAACTCCAGAATAGCTACACTTAGTAGAGAAACGTGCACTTCACGCTTTGAGCACACAGACAAAAGATAAGCAGGATAGTAAGTGTGGAAGTGGCAAAAAAAGAAAAAAAGCCTTCCCAGAAAACTAGGCCAAACATACACTAAAGATATAGCCCCAGGTACATAAAAGGCTGCATGAGAACAAGTTCAGGCATTTTTTTCCCTCACTTGCTAACTTTAACTTTTTTTGTCTAAAGAATCTCAAATACAAGAAATTACTTCAGCAGCTTCACAAATCAGTTTTTCCAAAAGTGTGTATTGCCATTAGTTGCCATTATAGACTGCAGCATTTAAAACTAACAAAGAGCAGCACATTAAGAGCCATCTGCAAGTCATGACTACAGATACATTTCATTACTGTGGCAATGCATTAATCAACATTTCTGCCAACACAAACAAGTCCCTCTCCCATCAAATCTCACAAGATCAAAAGCAGAACAGGATGACTGAGGTTAGCAAACACCTCTGGGGCAAACATCTTTAACAAAGCTGCTGGAGGAATTCACAGCAGTAAAACACTATTCCAAAATTCCAACTTTCCAACTTTCCAAATTCTCCAGGAATCAGAAAGATTCCAATTATTTGTTGATATCCCACATTCCACCAGGGCAACACAATAATGTATTCATCCTAGAACACTTTTATGAAACTACAAAATACCAGGAGAATGTTGTTATATGGCACATTAAGGAATTTAAAAATAGTTAACCATCTTTAATTTCCTCCCCTCTTCCCATTTAGTGCTACAGTTTGGGCTTGCTTTTCATTTTTTCTCAATGCAGTTTAACATCTTTCGAGGTAACACTTTATTATAGAGTAGTTCACAATGTATGTCCGTTGAATTTCAGTCCCACTCAACCTTTTTAAGGCCAAACTACGGAAAAGAATCACAGGTGTGAATATAACTGTGTAAGGGTTCAAAAATGACCACATAAGGGAACTACAGGCTTAAGCCAACAAACTTAGTTGCTAATTACCTTGGAGTTACACCATCTATATGAAAGACTCTCTCATCTTCATTCTTCAATCTCTCTTTTCTTCTCCTTTCTATATCATACCGTAGATCATTTGGATCTTCTAACACTCTTACAATGTTCTAGTTAAAAGGAAAGGTTGAAGCCAAATTAGCTGCTATGAACTAAAAACACACCTGGTTCTGTCCCTCAGGGGCAGCACCCTGCATGGAACTTTGTTAACACACATCAATTGTCTGCACATAGGACAGATCCACATCAACCCAGGCATCCAAAGTCTAAAACAATAACAGCCAGTCCTAAACAATTACCCTTTCTTGCACTATCTGCCTTTCTACAAGTTTCCAAGCAACAGTGAACAGAGCACTGGAACTCTGCATGGAGCTTCCAAGGCATAAATATTCACATAAATTTCAGTAAATCTTAAAAAGTTCTACTAGCCTTAATTAAGTTGAATTTCTGCACACTCACAGAAAAGAAACAGTAACTAAATCACAGTAGGCACAGCTTGAAAGAGGAAGACAGCAAACCTTATGACCCCAGATGAAAGCACGGGGTAAAACAGCATTCTGAGGACCTATGTGGATGTCGGGTCATTCTAACAGTAGGGTAGAAGAAACATTAAGGCTTTTCGTAATCTTAGAGGGAAAGCAAGAACCACATGTCAATGACAGACTTAGTATTTACACTGCTTAAAATCAGACAGGGGTTCAAGCAGCAGGAATAGCCACACTCCAGCTACTCTGGAGAACACATCTGCATTTTACTCGTCAGTGAACACAGTGTACTTGCACCACTGCGGCATCTGTGAACATGCTCAGGTGTGCATTTTTTTCAAAATACTCAGAATTACTGGTGGTCTTCAAAAGCATGTAAAAATTATGTACCAATAGCAAGGGGAAAATGTTCCTTACGTGTATAACATTTTAACTTACTGTTTGCCAAAAAAGTTAAGCAATAAAGATACCTGGGGAGATTCAGATGGCACAGTTCGTTTGTTCTGGAGTTCTGCTAGAGACATGTCAATTCTCCTGGAACACAAAATATTACATAAAAAAACTGCCATCGCTATAAAAGCAAAAGCATTACTGACCAACTACAGAATGCTTTAAAGAACATGGGCAGGTAGGTTAGCCAGTAAACAGAAACACTCCACATTGTGTAAAGTCTGCTGAAGATTAATTACCTTAATGCAAATAAATTAAAACAAAAAGTTCAACCATTACCTGTGAATTTCTGGATCCAAATGTATTTTCACTTCATTCGTATTTGTACTTGGTTTATCCTGAATTTTTGAGAACCGTTCATGTAGAGTTATGTCAGAAGATGCAAAATAATTTGCTGTGAAGAGATATTAAACACAAGAGTGTCATTTGTTGTATTTGAAATGCACAGTTGGAAAATCTATCTTTTAAAAGATTGATTCTTAAGGATACCATGACAACTGTACTGAAATGAAATTTCAAACTATTTCCACTTTCAGTTTAACATTCACAAATGAAAGATCAGGCCAGCCCTACTCAGACATTCTTCTTACTTAGTAAGATTAAACTAAATAGGAAGTTAACTAATCATCAGCTCTATGATGGTACTACTCAAATTACTAGAATCTATAATGTTCAACACTGAACACGATGCAACCGTTTGAACACTAATCTGAAAAATGAAAGGAACTACATATAACTAGAAAATTGTGGCTACAGCAGAACTCCTTTTTTTGCCTCATTTCCTAAACCAGCAGGTTATTCTCACATACTAGTATAAAATCGTTTTGACCTTAACACTCCACAATAATGCCTCAGTTATGGCCTTCTTACAATCATTCTCCACCCAGCTGCTTTAAATCCTCAACCAACATTTTCCTTACACAACAGAAGGAAGCCAAAATACAAATGAAGCCAAAGGCAAATGCCTGAACTTAGAAGGAGATCATATCCAAACCATCAGATTTGGGTTTAATAATCATATACACATAAACACACACATATACTCCAAATATTACAGCCACCTTTAACTTGATGAATAATTGTGATTATTTCCTGAGTAAATTCTTTTGATGGGTCCTTTTCAACATTCTGTGTTACAGATTCCATGTGTTCAAACACAGGATGAAAATTCTCATCTTTCCTGCCAACAGCAGCCAGATCATGGGATATCTGTCTCTCTGTAGTATGACTGGAAGCAGTCCTAGAACAAAAAGTTATAGCAAATTAAAGTTAATATCTACATCTGAAAACCTGAAATAGACAAGTAGAACAAAACAATCGATTAACAAGTTCATTTTAGGAATAAATGAGATGAAACACAGAATCTCATTTTGTTCCTTTTTTTTTAATTAAAAAACTCGTAAGGAAGAAAACATCTTAATAAAATACAAAGAGATGACTTCACTCTCAGGAACCTCTGTTTTCATGAAGTATGAAGTACAAAACTTGTGAATTTTACACTTAGTTCAACTAGATTATCAAATATAGGCAAATTAAGATCCTGATATATCTCTTTAGTATAATTCTGGAAAGGCAATTATGCCCATGTCTGTTTATAAGGAGCTATCAGGCAATTTTCAAGAACAGTTCACAGATAAAAAAAAAAATCTCACATCTTTGGGAACTGAATCATCACTTGAGCCCAGTGAAACAGCAGCAAAACTGCTCCTGGAGCAGTGTGTGAATAAGAACATGTTTAGCATCTTTTTGTAAATTTTTATTCATTCTAAATGAGTTTACACCCCAAATGGTTGCACTGCTGCTTAAACATTATTTTGACAAGAAAGCCAACACTTCAAAAATCCTGCTGTTCTTGTTGCAAGGACATTCCGTAAGATATGCTGAGGGCTCAGAGTCCATGTAAAAGCTTTCAGTATAAAGACTGCTAATTGTGCATTCTGCAAAGGGATTATGTGCCTGCCCATCCTCTATAAGAAGCAAACAAGACTAGAGTTCCATATAAAAATTATATCAGAAATAGCCTCTAGCAAGATAGAAGTCATCTATCTGCCCCCAGAAAACTGGAAACAAATGCATGCAAGAGGGAATCCAAGCAACCTCAGTTCTAGATGATTTGAATTATCTACCTGCTCCTCAGGTTTATAAAGAAACTATTCTTCTTGGCTCAGTCATTTCAGTTTGGGTGTTTCTTAAATGCCTACAGTAGGCAGCACAAACATTCCCAGTCATCAGCTTCTGTAAATTTCTTGTTCTTACCTTTAAAAAATAAAATACTTAGGACTTTTGGCTACAGAAGCAAACCTTCCACACATAAAATTAACTGTAATTAATGTGGTAGCTTCTTTAGTCTGCAAACAATTACCATGTCCATTGTGCGTGACCTTCAAAAACAGCAGCAAGAAGCTACTGGTCACAGGAATCATCCTGTGGGCTTGCAATAAAACCCAACAACAATCTTCCTCTCATTATCATTCTCAGGAAGTTAAATGCTTGTCCTGGCCTGAGGGTGGGAGTGGGCATTACTCCATTTTCCTTTCCTTAGTCTTTAATATTAGCCCCTTATGTGCAGTAACTTGTCTTTGTAACCCTCCACGATATTACATATTTCTGAAATAGTGGAAAGGGAGAAAATTGATACAGATGTTTTACTTGGGACAAGAGGCAAAATACCTTTAAAATGAAGGCTGATCATTTTGGAAAGGAAGGTAATTTCTTCCAAAAGCAATTACTATCAATATAGGACATTCTGGCCTGCAATAGCAAGGCAACAAACCAGAAAAAATCTGCAAAAGATCTAACAAAACCAAGCTGCTTACTCTCTACCACACATTCATCATCTAAAGTTTCATAGTATTACCACTTTTTTTCCATTTCAGCTATTATTGGGAATGCTAAATGCAACCACAAGTGTTACACAGAAGCAAACTCTTCTGCTTTGCAGTTCTGATGCCTCAACAAGTTGCCACTTTTTTACAAAATAAGTGACAACTCAGGGATCTCTCATTTTTGACAGCTTTACTGAACTTGAGATCTTGAACATCTGTACATGTGCTTGAGATTTATGCAATTTAAAGATTATCTGATTTTTTAGAAAAACTTTCACTCAAGTCAAAAAAATGCCATCATATTTCAGACTAGGCTTTTCTGCTTTTGGCATTTTCTTTATCCTACTTTCATTTAAAAACAAAACCCCAATTACTGATCATAACCAACTTTTAACTACAGGTTTGTATCAGGCATATCTACCCTTTTTACTTCCTACATCTCCATGAAATGAAGTAGGGAATTTTTGTTGTTTGCTTTTCTTTTGTTGGTTGGTTTTGTTTGTCTTTAATAGAGGTTTAATAGGTAACTTTCCAGTCTAAGTTACCATTTTAGAAGAAATAAAACTAAAAAAGTACAATTGTAGTTTGTCCTGTTACCTCCTAAAGAAACCGTGCTTTCCTCCAATACCCATAAACCATAAAGAGAGCGGAAGAAAGAAGAGGTGAGGGGAAACCAATACCTGTACTTGGTGACCATTTTCTTCAGATCCACTTTGATTGTGAGATGTTCCCTCATACAGTTGACATCTGACACTTTCACATCTGACACAGTATGACTTGAATCATGCTGGCTATTGGAGGAATCTAGGTTTTTCCTCAATTCCCCGTCTTTCCTTACTCTTTCGTTTGGTTTCTTTTTAAAAGATCTAGGCTCAACATCGGTTTTGGAGGAGTTAACACAAGCATCGCAGCCCTTCTTCGAGCTATATTTAACAGGTACTTCAACGTGTCCTTCTTCAGTCCGCCTCGCTCTTCCACCACTAAGGTACTCTAACTCTTTGCTATTCCGGGAACCCTTAGAAGAACCGTATTTCTGGTCCTCCTGCTTCACGTACTTCTGAGCTCTATCGCCTGGAAAAGGCTTTTCCCCCTCGGGATGCCTGCGCCGTTTGTGACTGTACTCATAGGCTATCTTTGCGACAGAACCCCCCACGTACTCCCTTTCAGCCGACCGGTGGGACTGGGCACCCAGGTATCTTTGCTCCTCCTTTTCTTGGTAGGGTGGAAAAGAACGTTCTTGCTTCCACTTGGAATTTCTTGCTACTTCTCCACCGTCATACCTCTCCATTTCCTTAGCCCTTTTAGACGTGTGCCCATATTCTCTGTAATCGTGATCTTCAGGATACCTGTGTTGACATAAAGCAATTTACACTTGCACTAGAGAAGAAAGCGAGAACTTATACGTGCAGAATGTTGGACAGCAGAATGCGTGGCAAGTTAACCCAAAATCCCTCACGCCAAGGTACAGATGTGCAGGGGCTCTTAAGAGGGAAATATTATCCTCTCATACTACAGCCAGCAATACGATTTACTTAAAAGACAAATACTTCACTACTACCAGTCGCCCATAATTAAACTACAAAGTGGCCAACGTGTTTCAAGGTGGATATCTTCAACTATAATGAAAACAGACTTTCACTTGAGGCTTTACACCACAATACCCAGGGTTTAATTATTTTATTCCTATACCTCTTCTGTAAAGAGCTCCTTGCCGTAAATTCATCAGAAACTCTTCCAGGTGACTGACCATACTTCTCTTCATGTAACCTCTGGTGCCTCAAATCATCTTCATGCCATTTTCTTTCAAGTTTACATGAAGACCCTAACGGTCTATGAAAAGGCTTCATTCCTTTTTCGTTTCCAGTGACTTTGTAGTGATCAAACACATATCTGTCCTCCATTTTGTGTTGGTAAAATGGACGATCATGGTCTTTATAAGCTATTTCCGAGTATTTTGGTGGTAACTGGCATCTCCTATTGCTTTCAGTTCTTTCAGATGAATGTGTTCTGTAGGGCTTATGACTGTAAGCATCTTCCATGGGAATTCTTTTCAGGTTTGGTGAAGGTGACCTACGTTCATATATTCTCTGGTGGTTATTTCCATGAGGTGCAAACCTGGAATTGCTTTGTCCATATTTTTCATCCTCAGTTCTCCAAGGCATAGGCTTCTTTGGGTCCTTACGAAAGCTTTTATATTCACAGTCATAATTGATATGAGCGTGCCTTTGCCTATGGTGCTCTGGACTCCTAAATGCTGGAGACAGGGACCTAGAGCAAAAATAAAATCCACTTTCAGTAGTCCATAAAACTGAATCATCTTCTTAATGAGAACACCTATTCCCTAAGGAAGTAGAGGTTAGTACACAATTTTAATCAACTTGTAAAAAAGTTAAACCCGGGATATTCAAAGTGACATTTTCCTGTCTAAAGTAGCAGGCTTACTTTTACTCTGTTGAAAGTTTTCATAGTAAAAATACCCACTCGAAATAGCAGTAAGTCAATCATTTTTGTCTCTTCAAAGTTTTTACTTTAAAACTTAAAAAATAATTTCATATATATGAAGTTTCCACTACATTGAAAACAACTGTTAATTTTATTTTCACACTTCAAGCATTCCCTTATTTTTTTAAGTGCCAAGAGAAAAAAGAGGAAGGAAAAACAGCATATAAAGAAATTTACAAAGAGGAAAAATGCCTTTTCAGGTTTTATTCGCATGCCAAAACAACCCCCAAAGCTTACTGAAAACATTATAAAATACTCTATTTAAAATGTCATACAGGTAGGCTTTTTCCTACAGAAAAGACTGAATTTGAAGAAAATGCTTAGGTCTTTTTGAATAATTGTATATACATGTTCACACATGTATACATATGCACTTCCACACTTACTGTGGAATCTATTAAAGATGTAATTGCATCACTCTGCTTTGCATTTTCACCTCCACTTACAAAAACAAGGACAACCTGGTAGGAGGTTTTAGCCAAAATCTGCTTAAACAGAGAAAAAGCGGCACAACCCATTAGCAAGAACCAGAAAGTAATCCCAGACATAACAGCTCTGCCTGTATTCAAGCATTCACTGCACTGTCTCAACACACTCTTTAATGAAAACACCAAAAAACACAAGTAGGAAAAAAAAAAAAAATCAAGGAAGTCACTTTCTTTGTACACGTATTGCAAAGGTACAATTTGGCAGAACTGTTTGCTCCATTTCTGCAAATGAGTTCAGACTCAGAACCAGAGATCTTCCTAAAAACATAATGGCTGACTTCCAACAGCACCCGTACTGCGGCTGCTGTCCCATGTTGGTCTGGTTATGGCTTGCATTTTAATGAGAGCTGGGGCATTCGTCCCTGCCCTTACTCAAAGGACATATTCACAACTATCAATCTAGTATGGACATGGATAGGGTTTCTCTTTTTAAAAACAAAGAAACAAATTAAAAAACCCACACATTTTTCTGTGTTACCCAAACTCTCCTGGTCTTGTTCATCACAGCTTAGTCTGTTCCTAAAACCAGCAGAAAAGTACTTTTGAGCTCTCAAAAGCTTAAAATTGTATGCTAGCCTCCTAGTCTTAGCACCTCGAATTTGCACTGCAAGCCTTAAAATTTAGGCAGGTGACTAACAGCATGAGGTAAGCTGGATGTTATTCTGGTGACAACATCAATAACACATTCTACTAGGCTAATGTCCAAGGAGAAAGGCACTGACTCCCATGTTTCCAGTTTGTGTTATGCTGCAAGGCATGTCTGACTGTGCTAAAGATCAGTTTGCAGTGGAGCCCTCAAACCTCAGAAAGCTTAAAGTGTGTGAACTAAGAAGGTTAGGTTTTTTTAAAAAAAAAAAAAAACAACTATTTTTTTTAACAGTCTCACCCTGTAAATCAAGAGCAAGTCACAGACATTCAAGTGCACAAGGTAGTTCTTGAGTAAAAATAACCTTAAATAGTTTGGTGCTTCAATTTTGTGCTGAAGGTAGCTCTAAATCCCAAAACACGAAGATGAACAAGGTTCTTGGCAGACTGCAAAAACTTAACACTTAAAAAAAAATCATCATAATAAAACTGTGAGCTGGGAAAAAATTGCAGAAGGTGTTCAGCTTGGAAAACAAATTATAATTTAAAAAACACACTTTACAAATTGCAATTCTGCATGTAATTTTCAGGTCCTATTTATAAATCCTTACAGAGACCTACATTTCAGCACACAAGTTACAGATATTTACCTTGGTTTCCATCGTGGTGATCTTGATCTGGATCTTGTCATCTTCTCTCACGTGCTTATGAGTTTCTTGAAGCTGTAAAAATGATATAATTTCTAGTCTGATTACAAATGGCAATAGGAACAGCTGTTTTTAACAAGCACAGAATTAGATGCTTCAAAGTTGGACTGAGGCATATTTTTAGGATGTTTTATTTAAAAGGTAAACCTCTAATACCCATTTTAAGGCAAATAGCTTTTTTTTTCCTAATTGCTTATCTTAATTTCTTTATAAAGATTTAAATATTGGATCAGTTCCATTTTTCTTGCCATCTCTTCACCCTACTTTTAAATGTTAATAAACTCATAAGTAAGATGCAGCAACTGAAATATTGTTGTAGTTGTTAGTATGTGTCGAACGTTGTAGATGACAGAGGAGAAACAGACAGCTTTAAAAATCAAATTTGTGGGAAAAAAACTGTTTTTGCATTAAGTTATATTCTGAATTCCATATATATTAAATTTCAAATTTGTAATATACACCAATATTTTTACATGGTTACAGACCTCTCGTAAGCTTTAACTGCTCCATCAAATCTTAACTGCTAGATCATCACATATTTCATCCAAATAAAACCAGGTACAAAAGATCACTTTTCATTTTTATACTTCACCTGCTAATAACCTACTACCTGGACACACATTTAAATATACAATGGATGCATTATGACAAAGTGCTGCTCCTGACTCCTGAAAGTAGCTCTGGGCATCCCTTCTCATAAAAGCTACAGAACAATGAGAAAAATATCAGTGCAATCTACCCTTTCAGGTCTTCTTTGCAAAAAGATATTAGGACCTTGGAAAACAAGAGATGAAAGTATATACCAACTCACCAGTAATGTGACTGGTGAAAAGGAACAAAATCATTATTCATTATTTAGCAAATACAAAGGATTAAAGCAGAGTGAAATTATTGGGTAACTGGTTAAAAACTGGAATTTGGACCACACACCCATGCCTTCTAATTGCCACAAGATGCTGTAAAGAGCAGAAATATAAACAGATACAAAAGCAGGTCCATCAACAGCTCTAAAATTAATGAACAACCAATCACTTGAAACTGAAGGAATACACCCAGGTCAATGTCACTCTCTAAGTGCTCTGGTATTTTCTGTAATTATTTGCTCAGACACTCATGAAGACAGAAAACTAGTCTGAGCTGGCCACGTACGGCCCTTCTGATACTCCCAGTGTTCAAATAATTTCTTTAACTAAATCTTCTACCTGAAGAACTGAAACTGAAAGGGGAGAAGCAAGCTTTGAGGCACTACCTGAACTATTGTGCACCCACATGTCTGATCCAGTGCCACACACATCCCCCCCCATCCCATTAGTTGGTCAAATAAAGTATCACTCCTTGCTATATTTTATTTTTCTGGTATGGCTGAAATAGTAGTATCTTAAGAGAAGAATGTACAGCATACTTCTGATGCCTACCCCACAGATAGATGTTAGACAAGCCACCTCTGAAATTTCAGAGTGATTCTAGAAAGTTCTCACGAAGTTGCACAATAAGCTAACCAGATGCTTATTTGCAAGAACATAGCATTAGCTTCATCCTGGAGAAAAACCTCTTGAATTTATTTTTTAAAAATCTCAAAACTCTCCTGTTCCCCATGAGGTTATTGCTCCACAATGAATCATTCCATGTGACAAAGCATAAAGTTGCAAGGGATAGTGAAGCAAAAAAAATCCAATCCCAAAGCACTCCAAGGACAAAATACAATATTTGTTCCCCGGACAAAATACTTGTTCCCTGAACTTTCCAATATGAACTTATCCCTGCCTCTTAGATCCTAAAGGCATATATCTGAGGATTGCATAGCATGAATTAACTTCAGGCACGCCCTTTGCTTACTTGAACATCATGCTAGCCAAAGATAAATATGAAGCTCTAACGCCAGTATTCATTAAATATTATTTTACAGTGAAAATTAATACTGTGACAAAAATGCTTGCCTATTTTTCACCCACAAAAACACTCCTTACAAAACAGAATAGCATTTCAGAAACAAAAAACCACACTCCCTGGCTAACACATTTCAAAACGTGGTGTGTGTCCTGCAAGCTTCAAGGATTCACTACTACCCTCTCTTCTGGTAAACTTTTAAAGGTGACAGCGTTTTATGTGCTGATCAAATTATTTCTTTATATCTTCCCTTCAGTTCTGAACTTTATTCTTCATTTTCAAGTGAGTAGGTAAACTGCAAAAAGACAAAAGCACCATTAAACCCCACCCACCCATTGGTACAGAACCTGATCTGCCAGACTGATCGAGGTAGAAACTGAACATACATAACGAGGAATTCCTTATTCTTTCGGGACTGGCTAAACAATTGTATCTAAAAGCGTGAGAAATACTGTGACAGTATGTCCTAGATCTTGCCTTAGGATAAGGAGGACTGCTGTAATTTCCAATGGTGGAAAGAAGTGTTCATTTGTTTCAATGCACCTCCTCAAAAATGACCTACGCAATATGATTTCCTCACAGAGGAACACACCATACAAAGGCAGCAGGCACTCAACCTCAACCAAGACTCCCCATGTAACACCGGAGTCACAGATTAATCTACACAGAATTTGTAAATCCACTGCTAAATCCAGGTTTAAGTGACCTCAACCAGACCAGCAATACAGTTTCATACCAAAAGCAAGCTTTTTGTAAGATGGTATGGGGTAACAAGCCTGGCTATAGCAGAATTACTTGAACCAAGTGAAGGCCCTACAGCTTCTGAGTCATAATCCAGGTGCTTCTGAAAAGCCAGGTCATGTTTGAGCAGAGATGCCAGGACCTGGCTGCTCTGGGCTCTGAATTTCTTCGGGACCTTCTGCTGTGCTTTGTGAGATGCTGTCACTATGAAAACACACAGAACTATTTTTTTAGCTAAAAAGCATTATTAGGTTCATAGTGCTGCTTGTGTTTGCTGTGTTACAACAATAAGTGACTTATTGGAGGAGTTATCAGTAACTGTGCTTAGACAGTTTTTAAATATTAATGGGAATCCCACCTTTTATTTTCTTTCCCTTGACTTTTGGAATTGAAATCAGACAACTTCCCTCTCAGGAGAAAGGGCCTCAAGCCTGCTGCCAGCTCTCTTTGATTCCACCCTTGAGAGATCAGTGCTTTGACAAGAACAAAATTCTTGTAGTATAAATCTACTACAAACCTGAAAGGAGTATCTTGAGACAAGTAACTCAGAACCAACCAGAAACTGTATGGGATGTGCCAACTTGAACACGTGTTCTTTCAGAAAGGATATAAATTTTTACCAACTTGCTTCCTGAACAGAACAATCTTCAACCTCCTTGATATTCTCCAACAGAAACACAAGAAACCACAAGTGACTAAATGACTGCAATCATCTAGCTGGACAGAGGGGAACTGGAGCTCTTCCTAATGCAAAGGGCCCCACATCAGTAAGCCCCAAACAGCTAAAAACTTGCAGATACACCACAGACACAGTAGAAGCAGTCAGCTCTCCTGTAAATACTTATACATGTACAGACTGCTTTATATGCCTTTTTGATGCCTTCTATCATCTACAACAGATCATGGAAGAAACTATTTAGGACACACAGAGGGCAGATCAATACCAACAGTGCTCATCATCAGGCAGCTGCTGTTCAATTCCATTTCACCTCCAGTGAAGGGAGATGTCATTCCTCACCCCTCCATGAGGGACTGCCCCGCCACCATCGCCACTGACTCACAAACCTTTTAGAGGAGAGGGATAAGTAAGTCTCTCATAGGCTGGGTCACACAGCTGACAGGAAGACAGACACTGACTCTTGCTGCAAAAACCACCCACCTCACTATTCTCTCACTTTGCCCAAATAGATAAGGAGCAGCTCCAAGCTTTCCATTGACTGTCTTCTAGGCAGAGATCAATCGGAAGCTGCAAGGGACACTCCGAAGTCTGTATTGCTGCAGTGTCTGTCAAGAAAGAAAAACCAGGAATTGATACACGATACCAGGACAACCAAGTCTTTGACAGAAATACAGTCAAAACCCCAGCTAAAATACAGACATTTTAAAAAAAAAAGGAAAAAAAAAAAGGAAATATCTTAAAGTCTGCAATACAGAAAGCCATTTACACTATCATTAAGTGAAAAGTGTAGAACTGGCAACTTCTCTAGTAGGTAGGTTATAATACCTGATTCAAAGGCTGTCCCAGCAGCTCCCACCCCAGACACTGTCCCAAGCAGAACACAAACCTGGCATGTTCTTGCCTATCCAGCTTCCAGGCAAACTGTATCTCCAACAGCAAATGCCCAGCAAATACCTCCAGCAAACCAGTCTCAATGTTTCTCAACCTACAAGAGGATTCTTTTAGTAAAGCCTTCCTAGACTGTCTTCCGTACTATCACCACAGGCAGAGGTTTCCAGTGCTGTGCTAGGCCAATGCACACATCATTTCTCCATGGGCTTTCTACTAAACACCTTTGATCTCAAAACCATGGCTCCCAAATGGCACCTGCATCCACAAACCCCAGCCCCCCAGGGGCTGGAGAAAGGATGTCACCAACTGTGCAGCACAAGCCTGGCGCATGTTCCAGCATCGCTGCTGCAGCACCAGAGAAATGCCTGGAGCCCAGTTACAGTTCTGCCAGCACATGGAGGTGACTCCCATCCCAAGGCTTATCACCTCATGGAAGGACATATGTGACAGCTTTGAAAACTACGAGCTAGAATAGCTGTTTAAGCCAAGGACACACACTCAGCTGAGGCAAATGAAATTCAGCTGAGAGATTTCTAAACCATTCCCTCTTTTAGGCAACACAGCAAGTAAAAGATCAATGCAAGTGACTGAGATCCAAATTTCCATCCTCAGTTTTCTCACGGCTCTCCTCTATTCAACAACTGCTCTTTTTGATTACAGATCCCTGCTCCTGGACTTTTATCGCTCTCAGAGCACCTTCCACATCTCCAAGGTTATGTTCTGAATCTTCACAATATTTTGTAGCAGGTCTGGTAGCATCACCCCCAGTCCACTGCTGTCTCACAGCCTAAATCCTCACCATCAACACTACCAGGAAGATGATCCTTTTGTGGTTTTTTTTTTTTTTTAACCACCTTCATTTTTCCTTTTCAGTGCCATGCCATATTTATCAAATTTCCAGACCTGGCCCATAGCATCTCCCCAGGCAGCTGTGGCAGAGCAACTGTGCACAGCCATGGCATGAGTCCACACTCCTGCCCAGTGTCACAACCCAAGGAGCAGTGAGCTCCGATGCTCCAGTTTGTCTGAAGAGACACTTGGCCTCCCCAGCACCAGGAGGATCCCTCCAACCTACCAAAACCACACCCCTGTGCCTTTAGAACTTGTCCTCCTTCTCAGCTTTATCATTTTTCTTTGGCACAAGCTGGGGAAGGCAGGTTTTATACAGGGTGTATCCCAATGCCAAGGACTGTTAACAGACAACCAGACCTTACATTAGCAAGGTAACTGTGCTGTGCAGGGGCAGCGTGTGGGAATTGCTCTCTTCTGCTTGCTACACAAAATAGGTAAGAGATATAAAAATTATTGTACCCCCTTACACTGACAGTAGGATGAAGACCTACTACAGAAAGTACAGGCATACAGTATTTCCTAATGGACCACTGAACAAATTTTAAGTAATTCCTTGGAATACACAGAAAGTATTCCCCCATGCCTGCATATCTGAGCAAAATAAAATAACTAAGTCTACTGAATATGTAACTTCTCAATGTGTTCTCATTTAAAAGCAACCCGTTTAATGACACTAATTAGCAGGCGATGCCTCACCTTTGCAGAAAAACAGATTACAATGCCAATTTGGAAGGACTGAGCAGGATAAATCTGTGTCACATACTAAGTGAGGTATTTAACTCTCAAATATTGGAAGTTCTTTTTTTACACAAAGAAAGCACAACCCATACATATATTAGCGAGCCATTTCTCTAATGTGTTGAATTAGAGGCCTTTAACACCTGTCCACTACAGTGTCAAATGTCACAGCACCATCCTCAGCCACTTCTGCCTACCACTTTCTAAGGGGACACCAGAAGCATGTCACAGTCCCAGAGACAAACCACCACAACTTCCTGCCTACCAAAAGCTCTCCAACACATACAAACCAAGATGGAAACCTTTCCTTTTTCACCTTAGATCAAAAAAAACGACCAGAAAACTAAAATAAGACCCTTATTTATCCAGAATCAGAGATGCCACACAGCAGCATTTCCAGGAGGCTGGGAAGCCCAGGCTGCCTTCTCCAGTCATATCAGAGAAATGCATCCTTGCTGGAAGACTCCCAGCATGTTTCCTCCCTTCCCTGCAGACAGCGAGTGCCTGCTGCCACCTGAGAGGAAAATCAATCCTAACACTGTGCAACCACATCGTTCACCAGCTTGCTGCAACACCAACTCAGCCTCTGTTACCTCCTTGTGAACACCCACAAGCCAAGACTGCACCGAAACCAAGCCCATCTCATCCCAGCGCAGGCGGATGGAGAGTTGGTTTGATCACTCTTACAAAAGCAGTGGCAGAAATACCAGTTATTTTGCTGAAGGCAGATGTGGAGGAGTGCATGGACACTCAAGACTGACAGCTGTTTATCAGGACAACAGGGTGTGCCTCTAGAGGAAGTTAATTAATTCAGTTCACCTCATCAACACCAATAGTAGGAAAGAAATGAAAAGGGAAAAATCCTCATAGCTTCTGATTCGTCTTTCAGAATATAAATATGAAAACAAGGGGAAAGACTTAGTCATCTGTGTTCTCTGCCCCTCTCTGCCCAGCCCTGTGTCAGGCTGCCACAACATGATATCCATCACCAGAGATCCTTCCATGCCTTTTGCATATTTCTTCCCCTCCCTTCCTGGCATCCTCTTCCATACTCTTCCTCCAGCCATCCACACCCAGCAAGACTTTCATGAAAGATTCACTTTTCCTTGAGGCCCACAAACACGCAAGGTAAGGAGCTAATTAAAATCTCCCAGCAATTTGAGTAGCCTTTGTTTTAAACCCTTGTAACTCAGGAACCTAAACTATATTTATAACTGACTTGGGGCATTAAAGAATGGCAGTAAAAATTAGGTATTGCTGTCCTGGGTGGAGTTGAGCCAAGTGAGTAGACTGCTATCAGTGATTCCTCATAAGACACTACTGCATCCCAGAGCTGTATGAATAATTGTGCATAATTAACTAAACCAACCAAAGAAGTATCAAATAAACACTGATTTGGGCAAATCAGCACCAAGTCATCTTGCTTTACGTTGACTCAGTCTTGAAAACATATTAAGCTAAACCAAAGACGTGCTGAAATTGAGATGTAACTGCTATCCAAAACCTGTACTGTTTAAAGTCTTTACAATGGCTTTAACTGGCGTAAATCCGCGTGTGATAACGTATAAATTACTGGGATCAGGGAGTGCTGGTATTTATGCCTTGCTCACCTCTGAGGTGTCCTTACAGAACAGCGAGCAGCGATCTCCGCTCTGCGGTGCTGTCGGCCCTGCGGGTGCACACCACACGGCTGTTCTGGAACAGTCACGACACGGGGGCACGGCCGACAGACCCGCGGCGACTTGTCGCCCCTGCCCTGCGCTTTGTTCCTGCCCTCCCAAATCTTGCTGAAGGCACCGCACCACGAGCACACGGGTCCGTGCACAGGGAGGCGCGGTCCGGGTGCCGCTGCCCCGGCAGACCCAAGATGGGAGCAGCACAACCCCCGCCGACCTCCGGGCCCTCAGCAACGCTCCCAACGGGCAGCCCCTCCCGAGGGGCACCTCCCACCCGCCGCCGCCGCCTCCCCGGGCCGGGCCCTCGGTGGGCGCGGCGGGGGGGAGGGAGCCTCGCGTACCCCGGCCCGGCGGAGCCCCGGGGCGGCTCGGCCCGCCCGCTCTCCCTGC
>VZRE01004199.1:27656-117983 GCA_013396775.1 Cephalopterus ornatus
CCCCGACCGCCCCTCGCGGGCCGGGGCCGGCCCCCGGGACCCCCGGGCTGGGTTCTGCTGCTGCTGGCCGGGGCGGGCGCGGGGCCGCTCGTTCCCGGTCCCGGCAGCGCGGAGGGGGCGGGGAATCCTGCTGCTTCCCGGGGCACTGAGCTCCGAGCAGCCACTCGGCTGGAACGCCCCGTGGAAAGCAGAGCCCCTCCCGTGACACCGAGGGCCAACCGTGTCCTGGGGGGCATCAGGCACAGCATCGCCAGCCGGGCGAGGCAGGGGATTGTCCCCGCTCTGCTCTGCACTGGGGCGGCCTCACCTTGAATATTGTGTGCAGTTTTGGGCACCACGATACAAGAAGGATATTAAGCTATTAGAGAGTGTCCAAAGGAGGTCAGCAGAGATGGTGAAAGGTCTAGAGGGGAAACCGTTTGAGGAGCGGCTGAGGTCACTTGTCTTGTTCAGCCTGGAGGAGACCTCATCATGGTCTACAACTTCCTCAACAAGGAGAAGTGGAAGGGCAGACACTGATCTGTTCTCTGCGGTGACTAGTGACAGGACCTGAGGGAATGCCCTGAAGTTGTGTCAGGAAAGCTTTGGGTTGGGTATTAGAAAAAGGTTCTTCACCCAGAGGGTGGTCAGGCTCCCCAGGGAAGTGGTCACAGTACCAAGCCTGACAGAGTTCAAGGAGAATTTGGACAATGCTCTCGGGCACGTGATGTGACTCTTGGGGATGGTCCTGTGATGGGCTAAGGGTTGGACTCGATGATCCTTGTGGGTCCCTCTTCCAGTTCAGAATATTCTGTGTTTCTGTGACACTTCCCACTACCCCTCTAGCCCAGGGAGTGGCTGCTGGCTCCTGCATGAGGCTGGGAGTGGCCAGAGCGGGGCAGGCCCAAAGTGCTAGTGTTTGCCAGGGACACACAGTTGTCCCGGCTCTTTTGCCAGTCTTGGCTGTGCCACAATGGTCAGGCAGGAAAGGCTGGACCAAAGCCTCCCCAAGGCTGGATGGGCCCAAATCCACAGCTGAACCCATCCCAGGTGAGGCGACCATGGCCCCCTTGTCCCACGCTGATGCTCTGAGGGTTGTGAGGTGTAGGTGGTGCTCACCAAGGCTCTTAGCAAGTTCCTGGAGTTCCTGTCGGAGCGTGCAGTGCAGGATGGCAGCGCTCTCCTTTCCTGGCAGGTCGGATTCATTCCCTCGATTGTCAGTCCTGATAGCCAGCAGGCCCAACAGGTTTGGCGTGAGTTTTTCCTTCAGGAGCTGTAAACAGCAGGGACACACACTGACACGTACTGAAGTTCTTTCGAAACAGAGTATCTTTTTATGGCAGAAAAACACCCAGAAATAGATTTAAAGATCATGCAAACTGATGCTATCTAAATTACATTGGCATCCAAGGCTGTAGGTCAAGGATCGTGAATACTACTTTGGTGCATTGTCAGATCAGCTCATTAATATAAATTTGATTCAGCTCAGATGCAGGCACACACTTCTGGTTTAGTCCAAGCACGGGACTGATGTTGGTTTTGCATTTTTACAGTAGCTGCAAGAAGATGGGTGATACCTGATATGGTATCACTACAGGGCACAGGCAGGCGATATCTGATCTGGTGTAAAGTTAGCCTGTCAACATTTTTTTTTTAAAACATTTTTTTTGTCAGCACTCTGTTTTACGCAGCCTTGACATTTTTGATCCAGCTCAGAGCCATAGTGCTGCATTTACTCTGTCATCAAACCATGGCCCAATAGGGTGAAGTTATATTCACTGGATAGAAAGTGGAGAGGAATGGCTGCTTACTCTTGGTATCATAAGTAGTCCTCTTCAAAGGGATGGTCTCAGTTTCCTTACTTTCCCAATACCAGTGTGGGCTGCTGATTTTCGCTGTCTTTGGACTTTTAGCTGTTGACATCTTCCTGCCCTCCTTTTATATGACTGATCTTTTAGCAGAGCATTATCTTCAGTTTTCTGTCTTCTCAACCCTGGCCCCGTTGCTGTAGGTGGGACTAAGGGATCCTTCATCGCAGCCATCAGTTTGGTTGCTGTCTTTGTCAGCAGGATCCTGCTCAGCTCTTTGTGGATTATTTTTAAATTTAGTTGTAGCGTTTTTCCAATTAAAAGGGACTGCAGAAGACTTACTGAACTGTAGGGCATAGGCATGCTGCTGCACATGACAAGCTGCACTAAGCAACACTTGCTTCCTCTTTGCCATATTGGCATTTTTGTTATTAGACACTTGGGATGAGAACAGTGAGCTTTAGAGACAGTGAGACTGAAGCAGACAGATGCTGTTAATCTGCACTTTGCCAAAGAAACCTGGTTCAGCCTGGGGGGCTCAGCCACATAATGTGCAGTACCAGTTTGGCACAGCTCTCACAATACATGGGATAATCACTGTACAGGCAGGCACACTTTCATTCTCAAGATTCAGAAAGTCAAACTAACAGTAAAAAAAGTTTGGTTTTATTCCCTACTTCAGCTGGAGTAGTAGTTTGCCTGATCTCTGCATATGGGGGGGCTACTCCTGGCCTGAAACTTGAAGCAAAAACTTGTCCAAAGCACGAAGTACAGACAACCAGCCTCTATGTACATAGGATAAACTTATACATTACATAAATGAAATTATCAAATTTCATTATTGACTTCTTTACTTGAAGTTGCCTCAGATGATCTTGATCCAACATACATTTATTCTGATGGATAGCAGGATGGATACTATCCTGATGGATATTAAGTACACAAGGATCTCATTGGTTGGGACCATGAAATTTAAGAAAACAAAAACTTAAGCACATTTTAAAAGTTAAATTAATATTCAAATCGGTGCCTGTTAGTAGCTCCACAGCATCATTATTCCCCATCTCCAAATTGTGAAGGCTATTCTATTGCACAAGACTTGGCAATTACTGCTTATTAAGACTAATTATTTTAATCTATTTCCATGTTTTATTTCTAATTAAGTGTCATTAGAATAGAGAATCACTTTCATATTCCTTTAATGTTTAATTTAGTAAACATTCCCTTTGGAAAGAGCATGGCTGTGGTTTGCATGCTTAATACTTGGAAATGATGAATGGAAGTTACCTAAAATTCAAAGGCAGGAACTAGCCCTCGACAGCAGACATATCCTGCGTATCTCTTCTTTCAAGGAGGCATTTCATTTTCCACATAAAATGTTACTGTTGGCACTGAACTTTGCTGAACCGTATTATGCTAATCTAAAAAAAAAAAAAAGTGGAAATAAAACATTTCCTTGATTGCTGGCAAGGTCAGGCCCAGCAGCAGGCAGAGCAAGGGAGCTGTGCAGGGGAGCAGTGCCTGGGCTTTCCTGCACTGCCAGGGCTGACCACCACAGCAGCTGCTGCTCAACACCTGCTCTCCACTGAGGTGCACCAGATAAATTAAATTGAAAGCTTTTTGTAAGGAGGGGGTGAGCTTGGTTATCATATACAATTTGTTTTGTTGTCTGCAGACAGAGCCCGTAGATGGTGACACTTAAAAGGGAAGAAGCATGTTGGAGCAGTGAGAGAGGGTCTGACGGAGGCAAAACCCTCAGGGGCACGATCCACCATCAAGAACTGCAGTTCAAGGGTAATCATGGTTTTACCAATCAACCTCTCATAATATCTAAATGGAAATATCTCTTTTGTACTTCACTGTCTTGTTATGCCTCCTGATAAGATTTGCATGGCTTCATTAACTTGAAACTCTGCTTTTGGAGGAGTTTCACTTTTATGCTTTCTTCTTCTGCCCCTCACCCACCACTACCCCTTAGTGCAATTAGGCATTTTTTTATTAAAATACTTGCACCAAACCACAAAGTGTGTCTCCTGTCTTGAAATGAGAGCAAGCTGCCTAATTCTTTGCAGGCACGTTACTCATGTGCTTCTTTTAATGATAATAATAATAAAAGAATACTTCTGTTGTTCAGTAGAACAAAATTAGCTAAACCTCCAAGTCCCCAGTGAAGGAGCATGAGCTTTTATTTTACAGAAAATGAGATATTGGTGTTTAGGTCAATTCCTGAGGTCACTTGTCAAAGTAAGTTCAAATCTGTAATACCTTATCCAGACAAGGCAAGAATTTGTTACAGAATAAAACAAAAACCCCAAATTCAGTTTTAAGAACTTAAACAGCTTTCTGGGGAACTGTGATATTTTTTCAGTCTAGGCTCAAAGCAACAGATAATGACTCTCTCCTTAACTGAGGAAATAAGTCCTACATTATTTAGCCTTGAAACTTGAGGAAAGCTGAAAAGTAATTGTTTAATTAAAACTCAAAGGAATGTGAGAAGATGACTGATTGCATGACTTGGCTCTGATAGTATCACCAACTTACTCTTCAAAGAGAGCCTCTAGCAGGCCTGGGTTCTCATGACGTAAGGATGCCCGAATGTTTTATTTATAAAGTTATTACGGCTTTCCTGTAACAACATGTGAAAATGTGCCGCTGCTGGGAGGCGTACAGGCCGTGTAAACTTGGTACGATTTTGGCAAAATACCAGTGAAAATTATCTCAGTGTATGAATTAACACCAATGTGTGACATAAATACCATAACAGGATTTTAAAAACAAAGGCTTTGAGCTTATCACCCAAGGGACTACACCAGATGAATTTGAGGAGGAAGGCAGAGGTACAAAAAGGCTGCAGTTCTTTGCCTGTGCAAGAGCCAGTTCTTGGAGAGATGACAGCAGGAGAAATTGCAGTGAAACAGCAGGATGAGAAGTCTGAGGAGAGATGAAATTTCAAAATGTCCAGCTCGAGACATTGTGGGCATGACTGATACTGACTTGCCTCAGGGACTTTAATAGTAAATATGTGGTAGTAAATACATGCAAGGTATCTTAGCATTCTTCAGCGACTGTGACTTTCACCCATTCCTCAGCTCATTTATTTGCTAAATCCACCAGCAGTTTCATTTGCTACAGGACACTTTCTGCCCTGAAAACTAACACTGGACCAAGAACATCAGCACAAATTAACCTTGTAAAAATGTAGGTTAAAAATACAAACGTTGCTTGCCAAAAGGAAAGAACTTCTGACCCAGTGTTTAGCCGGGGAAGTTTTGGCCGTGTCTGACCAGGATTATATTCACTGCCTGTGCCAGCGGGGCTTCACTGCTGACCCTGACACACACTACTGCACATATTCCAGTCTCCATAAGACTCCTTGGACTGCTTCTCTGCCTTGTGTGCTGTGGACAGTCTGTGTCCAGACACTGAGAGAACAAGCCCATTCCAGCAGGCACCCACTAGAATCTGTATTCTCCTGGATTTGTGTATCTGAACTGATGAGAGATTTAAGAAAAGAAAACAAAAGGACTGAGTGAAAACTCTTCTTAGATTGAGACCTCCCACCATGAAAATTAGGAGCAACTCCATAGAATTTATTGCTATAAACCCCCATAGCTCTGCATATTTAAGGTGCTAATAATATTTCAGACAATCCTGCTATTTGTATTTTAAAAGAGAGAAGTTACTCTGAAAAGGGATGTGTGAGCATGTTAATATGGTGTTACAGATATTGTCCTGAGGAGGAAAACTGTCCTGTTCACATACTTTGGTAAGAGAAGCTGTTATTTCTAGGAAAAAAAAAGGAGGAAATACTGACAGAGTAATTTCCCTGATTCTGAACATCTCTCACACCCATTAATTTTTTTCTCCAGTTACACAATTTTAGGTTCTTGGGTCCATTCCTGTACCTGGGTCAATCACCTACAACTGCAATTGACTTAAACTTATTCCTTTTAGGCACAGCAAGATCTACATCATAATGCAAAGCTGCTGCTTTGAGCTATTTATGTAACCATTCTAAAAACTTATTCTTAGAGCAAGGACTTCATAGAACACGCAGCACATTGCTTACCTTTTTTACCTTCTATTCAGTGGATCTCTCCTGCCTCATAGTTGTTTTTCCTCTGGAAAATCATTAAGGCTTGATTTCAGCAGGGATATGCATCTGTTTTTGGAAAGCTCCCAAGTGAACATGACACACTACCTTTCAGAGCATTTATTTTCATCCTGAAAATTGCAGGCCTCCGGTAATCATCAAACCCGCTAGTTTAAAGACATTCCTACCTCAGCCTTGAATCGTTAGAAATGCTTTAAAACTTACACAAGTTGGAGAACAAACAAGGCAACCGGGAAGAAAACAAGCATCTAAAATTATTCCAGTGGTCAGGAAACCATTTTCTTATACTTTGTGTAATTTTTAAAAGCTTAAACATCCCCTCTCTTAGTGTTTCTGCCTGCAGTTTTAAGGGCTTTTACACTTCACATGTTGCTTCAACAGACACGTTAAATTGGCTGACAGTGAACAGCATCACCTACTCTTCAGCTGTAGGAGATCATAAGGATAAGATAAGTGATGGGCTAAAAAACTGGGGAAGAGATGAACTTTGTGCCTGTGTTCTGGACTGGTATTATTGCCACAAACAGCAATAACACAAATGCCTCTGAATATTTTAAGTTTTCTGTTATTTTTAAGTGTATGTATTCTGGACAGATTGAATGAATTTAAAACCTGGTTTTCTTACAACGAAGAAAAAAATCCAGAGAAAATTGCATTCAGTCCTCACATATATTGTATTTTCCAGATTTCAGCATAGTTGGCCCAGCAGTGATACACTTTTCAGAGTTTAATTTTGATACTGAAAACCAACATTCCCAGAAGTCAGGTAACTGCCATGTCAGTATATTTGTGCACACACATACACAGAGGCAGCGTGGGTGGACCACCACTCTCTACGCTGTAAGTTTTTGGAGGCATCCAACAGCTTGAGCAACATTGCTCTGAAATTAAAGCAAACTAAAGAGACTTTTTCAGTTTCTACCTTGTTCTTCAATAGGAAGGGAGAGGGGAGGGGTAAGGAAGAAGTCCCACAGTCCCAAGAAGTGACCCAGAAGGTCACTAAAGCAGGAGTAGGAGCAGCCTATCCCTCCTGATTCATTTGTGCTGCTTACAGGAGTAAGGATATGCAGGATACAGATCAGGCCTAGAGCAAACATGATACAAACCTCACAGAGCAACTAGTCTTCAGCTCTTGAATACTGAACTATTTACATTTTAATACAGGGGAGGGGCCACAGTTTAAACCTTTATGGGAAGGATATCTCCTTCTAGGGTTTCCAGGCTGCTGTGCAGCACTGAAGCCCAGAGATGTCCTGGGACCCCAGGCTTCTCTGACCCGGGAGGATCCCACCCTGGCAGCCAGAGTACCAGTCTCTATTATTTCTGTGGCTTTCTCTGCAGAATTGTACAATTTGTGCAATTACAAGAGAGAGGGCGATTCCCTCCCTTTGAGCCCTCATCACTAGATGAAAATGCAGCCTGGGCATCCAGATCCAACCCTCACTGACGCAATTCTGTTTTGAAATTCACTCGCTGGGGAGACAGAGGTCTGCTCAGGGCCCTTGCTGGGGCCCAAGACAAGCTTTGGGTGTCATTTCCCAGGGCAACAGTATGGAAAGTGCTGAACCTAATCAGAGAGCTACTGTGATGCCCAATTACCACGCAGGTATTATTTATTTATGTATTAGAAACTTACTAATAGCTACATAAAAACAAAGAAGGACAGTAGCAGTGTCTGATTCTTCTTTGTGTGTACAATTTGGGTTTTCAGATCACTTTACTATAAAAGTAAACTAAAAAAATTAATCTGTTCAACCGTTCATAAAAAAGCCACTCAAGGATCAACACTCAACTCTTCTTCTTACTTCTCACAGCTTAATTCTCAAGTGCTTTACAGGAGAAAAGGTCTACCAAGGACTTGTGTGAGTCAGCAGTGATCTTCCACCGCAGTTTCAAGACCACTGACTAATTAAAAGTAAAGCTCATTGCACAGTCTTGAATCACAGCAGCAAACACCAGTATGGTAGTGGTATGAAGAGGTTGTGTCACCAAAAGCAAAAAGAAGTGATTTAACCCCTCAGCCAGCAGTACTTGCTCCAGATATTCAGCCAAGTTTATAAAGTTACATTTGAAAGCAAATATAAATGTGAATATGCAATGTCTTTCTTCACGAACACTCACTTATCTTGCTTCCTTCAATCTCGAAAATAGTTGAGGGAACAAATAACATGAACAATTCAAGAGTCAATACAAATGAGATGAACTGTCACTATGGAAAGTATTAATATACTTCATAATCAAAGTAGATCCTCTCATTTTCAATTTTGACTGAAGTGATGATTTAAACAAAATACATTTTAAGATTTCTCCCCAGCATTTCATTAAAAAACTAACAGCAGCTCCAGGCCTGTCCTCTTTCTAAGCAGCAGTGCGTGCATGTAGCTTGAAAAGAAATTCAGCATTTATGTCACGGGTACCCTTACAGAACAGCTCTTGCACACTAAACAGAACAGTGTCTAATGGACACAGCTCCCAAGCTTTCTTTTCCTTATTTTCTTTGCCCGAGGGCAGAGGCTGGGGCTGCAAACTGGCCTGTATACTGTCACTAGCGCCCTGGATGCCACGATTTGGAAGCCCTCACCTTAAGGCTCTTCTGCCACCAGCCTCCATTTCCTCGGTGTATTGGCAAGACCTCAGAAAGAAAATGAGTATATGGCAATGGGAACAAGAGTGAAATATTTTCAGGTTCTGACAACCATTCCTTCGTTCAGTATTCCACTCTCCCTCAGAAAACACCTCAGAACAAATTAACATATATGTGTTTTTACATGAGTCATATTTTGCTGGGAATAAAAAGCACTAAGAAACAACTCAGATTCATAAATGAAAATGTATTTCACCTTTATACATGCTATACAGGCCATGCAAATACAGAAATCTACAGGTTATACAATGACACCATAATAAAATATAATATGACATTTGTCAAACACAATGTATTACAGCAAAACAAACTGTTTCTGTTTGTTTATTATTTAGGAAATAGATGAAGGACTAATTTGGAAGACACAGTACCATGCTACAGCCTACTGCACAGTCCAAAGGAAGTATTTCTTTGAAGTACACTAACATAAATAAAGCTGGGTTGTTGTAGGTATGATTTCTTTATGCATTGCACATAATGTCACTGATTACTTTCCCATTGCTGACTTTAAAGAACACAAGAACAGTGCTACAACTGAGCTCAGTCTATACTGTGAACTCCCTTACATGTGGAAACAAAACCCAAAAACTAAAAGAAAAAAAAAACACAACCCCCCTCCCCCCAAAAAACAAAAAAAACCACCACGCCCCACCCCCCTAAGTTTTCATTTCTTTTGTGTTAGTGTCCAAAGAGAGTTGTATTTAAAATTCATTCTTCTAAGGAACTGGACAAAAATGTCATTAAAGCAGCACCTGATCTAGCATAAAGGTTCACCAACAGAAATAAAGTTAACATTTATGGCACATGATGTCCAGACCTCGTACACCCTGATGTGAACTGTTCATACAGAATGTTAAGGGCCCCCCAGTTCCCCACATATGTCTTGTCCTCTGTGTTTCTGCTGCAACATTCACATATTGTTTTGCTGCTGACTAAATCTCATTTGGTTGAGTCTACAGAAGACAAAATACTTCTCTGTGTGATCGAAAGCCTGCTGGTATCAATCAAGTGTCTGCATCTTCAAAAGTTAACATATTATCTCACCCTCCTGACCATCACTTGGATCTACTACGGCTATACTACATACATATTAAGGGATTACACCAGGCATTTTGCTTACTTTGCTTACAGGTGTTACACAAACAAGTTTTTAAACACACAGTTGATAGTTGCTCCTGGACTAATTAATATTAACCAGTAAGTGCCACTAGTGACTAAAAGTGTCAACATAATCGAAACAGGATAGTTCCCACACTCCACAGTCAATAAGAAGGCTCTTTTGATTCCAGCAGTTGTATGTTTTTCAAGCCTCTTCAGTTACAGATTTGAATTATACACCTCATAAAAGTTGCCAATAATTCCTTATTAAAGACAAAAAAAAGTAGGCACAAAACTAAAGTACAGTATATTATTTTGTTTCAATGCACTGTGGGTAAACCCCATCATTATTTACAAGAAAAAGATGTCTAAATGGGTGTATGATAAAGTTTAGGGAAGAATTATTTCAAAATAAAATGCACAGGTAAAAATCACAGTGAAGTGTTCAGATGAATTTTAAATTAAAAGAAAAAGTAAGTGCTTTATTAGCAGCTAAAGCTCAAATTCTAATGCACACTCTGTCTTCCCTGAAACCATCAAGGCTCTAGATCATTAGTTTTAACCAAAAGCAGCCAGTTATTCAATATATTTATTTCCCTGGGAAGACAAGTTATATTCAGCTCTGATTATTTGGAATCCAGTGTTCAAGGACTGCAGAAAGCTTTTTCAAGTGACAAGCTCATGTTTTACTGCCAGTAGCATCACAGGGATATATATCCTCCACAAATTGTTACTGCTGTCAATGAAAAAGAGAGAGAAGAATATCAAGTCAGCCATGCCAGTTAGATGACCTCAGTTTTATAATTTAGAATATACTCTTTCAAGAAGACTGACTGTGGCACTGTACTTTGAAACTGTCACTGAAGCCTGCTGTGATTTTTCACTATGCTGGCTTTTCTGGATATGTAATTCTACACCGTGCTGCAAGTATGTACAGCAGCTGAAAGGAGTAAGCAGCAACAATAACTACCATTTCCTAGACTTTTAACTGTTTTCTTCAGGCAAACAGGCTCTAAAGATATACAGGAAAGGTATTGTATTCATGAAGAAAAAACCAGCCCTCCTCACTAGATTCTGAATGCATAAAGGAAATGTTTCCATTTACCAGGTGCTTGTGGTTGCTACGATACAGTCAGTTTGCATATGATGCCAATTTGCAAATAGGAAAGATTATGCTGAATTTAAAGATCTAGGAGACCAGCTTTCTTCCTCTCTCCACACTGCTGTGTACAACTGCTAAATGTTTCAGGGAAGCTAGTAAGTAATCACAGCAATTTATCATATCTAAGATGTTTATCCCAATACTGTACCTGTATCTGTTCTGCTGAAGAGCGAGGCTGTCAACAGATAGAATTAAGTGTATTTTCCTGTCCTGGACTGTTAAATCCCTCAATCAAGTTTTTGTTACAGTCATCTAGGCTAATGGTATCACTGGACGTCTTGGAGTAGGTAGCTTGTCCTGTGAAATCCAAGAGGTCTTCAAGAGCCTTGGCATTACTTGTCCCATTTTGGTCCAAAGAAACACCAGGCATAAGTTCATTCATGGGTGAATATTCGGGAATAGAGATAAGTTCTTCTTTTGAAACCGGGCTATACGGAAGATAAACAAAAGGAAGATACAGAATAAGAGGTGGGTAACTTTTCACTGAGTGACAATCAAATCAAACTTCTGACAGTTCAAAAACTTATTTTCAAGGTCAGCTGCAGCAAGACTCTACCTAGAATACATCCAAATCCAAAAAAAAGACATTGCTCTGTTCAGTATGGAAGTTCATACCTAATCTATATCCCTTAAAGATTAAGGTTTGTGGTAGTGGTGTGATGTGAACACTCATCTCCTAAACCCACATTTCTGATAGTTTACCAGTCACTCATTGTTTCAATCCCTGCACCATTCCCTTACCTAAATGTTAATTACATGTTTCAAATTACTGTTCTGACCCTGCAACATTTGCTTAAAGTACTCATATTTCACAACTTAAATAAAAAGTTATTTCTTAAGACCTTATGATATACTTCAGACATAGAAATCCCATAATTAAATTGAAGGAATGCTGTAAACAGCTGCTTTGCTGAGACTAGTAAGGCTAGTGCATTTTAGTTTGGAGAAGAGAAGGCAGAGGAAGGATTTCACAAAGATTTCTAAAACCGTGATGATGAGGATGAGTTGAGGGCAAAACTATCGTGGCATGAAACACTGCAACACAAACCCTAAGGGGTGCCCAATGCCACCAGTAAGAAACTGACCAAAGAACATAATTTACAGATCAAAGAACATGATTTACCCAGTGAGACTGTACTGCAGCACTTGTTCCAGGTCAGGTCCTGGACACAAACATTATCAGCAGGTCAAAGAAAAAAACTTGGACAAACTCAGGGGCAACATGTCAACCAGTGGCTATTTAGAAGGCCAAGGCAGAGCTGCCCCCTCTAATATCCCTAATGCAACACTTCAGTGTGGGCTTGGACTGCACAAAATGGTGGGCTCAGGTGCTCTCCCTCACCAGGGATCTTTCTTACTGATACTCTCTGAGACCAAAAAATGGGCTACATGCCCCAATAGGGCATTTTCTATGTATTTATGCATATTTACTGGAAATACTGAAACAGTATGAGAGGTTCAGCTGTCTTACTGATTAAAAAAGAACTGTATAAAAATTCTACATTTAAAATTGTCTTAGCAGCCTTAAATTAACTGCCTATATGTAAAAATATGTAAATAAGAAAACTTAAAATTAAAAGATCCTTCTTTTCTGCACGTCCTTCTGTGAAAATCCAAGAGTATTTAAAAACACAAAGTTATTTACTGATTTCCATACACTTCTACTTGTTAAGTATTTAAAATGCTAAATTTAAAATTTAAATTTAAATTTATTTTCTTTACTCTGTTTGTATGGAGGCAGAGAAGCTCATGCATCATAGCTGTGCAGCCAAATTAAAAACCAGCGATACCAGAACAATATCTACAGTAGCCGCTTTCACAAAACTATCTGAAAGGTTTGGGCAAACTTGTATGGAATCTGTAAGCAAGGACTGTAGAAGGATTTCAGAGCCCACACACACACACCATCCCCTGCCAAATATGTGAGAGGGAGAGGAGGTTCTTGTTTGTGGCTCTTGTTTGGAACAACCAACTTGCATCCTGCCAGGAGCAGAGCACACCACAGCGGACACCTGACTGCCACACTGTGGGGTAGGTGAGGAGAAAAGCAGTAAAGTATTAACAAGTGAAATAGAAAATTTTGTGTCTCATATGAATTCCACAGTCCCTCTTGGCAGATATGGTCTGTACCTCACATCCATGGACTGAACCTCATCTGTTGAATCTTCCATGCTGTTAGATTTCCCATCAACAGCTTCCAGCTGAATAAGTCCTGGAACTGACTTCAGTCCATTAGCAACTACATCTTGGGAAGGGATTACAGAAGCAGCACTTTCTAAGCTTTTACTTTTCAGGCAGGTTGCCAATCCATTGATCTCTATAAAAGAAGATTAGAAATTATTACAGTAGAAGCTTCTCTATTTAAATAGTTTTAGGTTATAGATTAAGTAGAAAGGAAGACTGTCAATGCAGTAGGACTCAGTTTAAATTCATGACTCATCATACTATACTGTCATTCCTCTTTTCTACTCCAAAATTGCTCTTTATGCTGCATCTTTTAAATTTGAAGAAACGGGAAAAGCATGTTACATCTTTTATGTCATGTACTAAAAGTCTTAGCCTGGGGAAGTAAACAAAATTTAGATAAATGTCAGACACATATATTTTATTTAATAATACTTTAAATACATATTTTTTTTTAATAAGTCAAATTCAATGTAAGATTTAGAGACATACAATGAAAAGCTTGCAAGCTTGGATGTGTGCAAAAATTTTCTACCTACAAAATTTGAAGGTAGATTGCAGCAATCAAATGTATTGACACATTAGAACTTTTCATTTACAAAAATGCTACCTCAGCTACTAAAATGGAGGAGAAACTTTCTTCTGCTTAAGTGGCAAAGTTTCTAATATTTGTCACTGATGCAAATGTAGATGTTCTTTTTGAGATGAAAGCAAAGGATTTATGAAAATACACTATGCTCTGCCTCAGATCACAAAACTCTGAAGAGAACCAACTGCGAAAATAGGTCAGAAAAATACGGCAATTTTTACCTGGCTGGTTGAGAACAAGTGCCTTTGGTTGCTTTTCCACATTCAAAGTTGATGGTATCTCCAGTTTTGGCTCTTCCTTCTGAAATCAAGTAATGACTCAAGTCTATTAGAGGAGGGACTGTAACCTTCATGGAACTGATTGGACTTGAAATCTGTGAGACTGCCCAGGGCCACAAGGCAGTCAAAGCAAGGCCATCAACAGCAAGACAGGATTCCCCCCCCTCCTCCTTTAATTAGGCATAGCTTTTTTTTTTAATTCAAAAAGAGAACAAGTAACTGAAGAAACAGTTTCCTTAGTAGATTAGAAGTGAAAACCTGACTGTCACTTCTTAGCTGGACACAACTGCATTGTTTTCAATCCTACATTCCTGACAGGCTTAACAAGGAGAGCTCAGTAACTAATTCACTGGCTGGTACAAAGCAGGAAAAGACACATCAACAGCAGCAAACATGACAGCTCCAGCATCCAGAAACAGGCTGTGGCCACTTTGCTGGGTAGTGAAGGGGGTTAACCTGCAACTTGCACAGAGCTGTGTCTCTGCAGCAGTGGCACAGCACTGGCTGTGACAAACCAAGAGTCACTTTCAGTTCAAAATACGACTAAAATTTGGGTCCAGAATGTACCCAAGTATACTTACTAACGTGGAACTACTCTAGAATTTAATTTCCACATATGGCAATAAAACAAAACAAAAAAAATCATGCAGTCACGTATGGTTTCATACCTTTATTTCTGGTGTTTCACTCTTCCTTGTTCTCTTCATTATTTCATCTATTCTCTACAAATAAAAATAAATTTGAGGATGAGACAGCAGACAGAATATTTAACACAAGAGACAGAGAGAAGAAAAAAAGACAAAAAGGCACTTTTCTTTACTGTCATGGCATCATCCCTGCCTGTCTTGAAAAATGGAAAACAAATAAGAAAAATAAAGAAAACAAAAGGTAGAAAACATCTTGGAGCTGGCTTTCACCTATCAGATCTCACAGAACATGACCTTCTCAGTAGAGGCACTTCAGAAACAGGCATTTTAATATCAAGTGTTTGCAGTTATGACTTGTGCTCATTTCTGGAACAAGACATTAATTCAAAACCAACAGCAATTATTTTAATTTAGTTCTTCTTCCAACTATTTCCAAACAGTTCCTTTAAAAATAGTTAGCCTTTTTGGAATAGAAGAGTAAAATGAAGTATCTGAAGTTATTCTTGCTGGAAATGTGTAAGGCATTACCCTAAAATACTTTTGTTTTCCTTCTTTGTTCATTAAAAAAGGACACTATTTCAGCTGTAAGACAGTTTGGTTTGGTATTATAATCAGCAACTGTAACATGCTCCCAGTGCAGTCCTATACAGTTAAAAATGTATTGGAATGAAATATAGGGATTGATGACCTTTTGTAACCAGACCGGGGTTCTGCAGCTGTTCTCTCTTTCCTGCCACAGAGATGTAGACAAAGCTAATTTATGCAGCTCCAGCCATTTCCCTGTGCAGCACTGGCCACAGTCCTGCTGCCTCTGCACAATGTAACCAGAGACAAGCCAGGTGGGAGAAAAGTTGTTTGTTAGTCACATAAACTTTCTCCATTCTTGACACAGAACTTCTGTTGAGAAAGTTTTAAGCAAAGTCATTCATGTTCCTCAGTAATCTGTGATGTCCTGGGTTGGGTAGCGAGTGACATTTGCCTTGACATGCCATTCCCTATTTGTCTCAGGCATTTATTTAACTTTTCAGGTAGAGGCTGATTCTGTGTTTGCTCAGTGCCTAGTAGAGAGTCATTTGCCTTAGGCAATTCCACTTGTTACAAATTTTGATGTCCACATTCCCCTAACATGTAAGTAGCAAATACTAAGTTTGACATAACTAGTCATCTGTAATTCCTCCAGATTATTGGTAGTAGATACTATTGGGTACTTACTGGATTATGTATTTAAACAAGAAATGAAATAATTATCTTGAGATGCAAATATCTACCTTCTTCCGTTCCAGTCTTTCTTGCTCAATTTGCTGCATGATTTGTTCCCTTTCAAGACGAAGTTGTTCAGCTGCCTCACGGGCTTTGATTTCTGCTTCTTCCCTCTAATCAAAATGTGAAAAATATGACAGGGCCATTATTTATTTCAGGCAGATTACCAAATACTATGAAGTATTTATTTACATGTATATAAAGTTTCACATTTCTGCCTGAGATGGTACCTGTTTCTCAAGTTTGGCCTGGAGCTCTTTTTCTTGCTTTTCCTTTAGCATTTGTTCTTCCTCAGCTCTTCTCCTGGCTTCCTCTTCTGCCTTTTTCCTGGCTGCTTCTTCTTCACGTTTTCTTTCCTCTTCCTTCTTACGAGCTTCTTCTTCCAGACGAAGCCTTTCTTCTTCCGCCTTTCTTTTCTGTTCCTCTCTTTCAAGCCTGCAAAAAATATAACAGTATGTTTAAAAGGCTTCACCTTGTTTAGCATGAATCCCACTGTATCAGTAACTGATAGCATATGCATCAACACACATTTTCATAAAAGATGCCAAGATACAGCAAAGAGGTTGAACACATGCTCAGGATTCAGGCTGCTATCAAACTTTTACTCCAATCTTATTTTCAATGCCTAAAATATTTCACAGGAATTAAAATTTCCACTGAAAAAAACAGGTATGATTGAAGAAAAAGAAAACATTTCCATTTAGAGTGTAAATTACAGTGTCAGTAATAAAATTAAGTTTCAAGAATAAAAACATCCCTCTTCCCATGTACTTGACATCCAAAATGCTGATATCTATAAGCAAGCAGGTTCTTTTATCCCTTGTTTCAGCTGAAGATAAACAGACTGGATGAGTAGCAGCAGAAGTCCACAAAACACAGTGGAACGCTAGAAAAAGTGGGTCTAAATTCCATCTGGGTTGTTCCCTGCCCCACTGAGGGACATCATGCTCCTTTGTCACCACAGGGAAGAGCTGCTTTGCGAGTGATCATTCTTATCATTCTATCAGGGATTCAGAGCCAAAGTGGCAGGAGCTGGGGATTCCACTCCCACCCACCCCCTGCCATGTTTTTAATAAGAAAAAAAAACAAGTTGAATGTAGAGTTAGTGATTTACTATTCCAGGTTTGAAGGAAGGGTTTGACACTTGCAACCAGCATCCCATGTGGAGAACAACCTAAAAGCTTGCTCAGGGAATAAGCCAGAACCAGAATTTTGCTGCTTAGACACAGCAACCTTCATTATGCACACACTCCTAAAGCCTTCAGTGCCTACAGCAGAGTTGGCCAGGAAGATGAACTTCAGGTGAATTTGTTGCACAATACAAGCCTTGCCACTTAATGCATACACTACTACTGCAAGACTGTTTCTTCTATGTGATCTAGCTCATTTAAAGCTGCCTCAAATATTTTTTAACAATGTAAAGTACTTCAGGTATGTCCAGACAGTAGTGTGCAATACACTGCAGTGTGGACATAACCGAAATATTTGGATAAATAATAGTTTTTTCAAGCTTCTTAAAGAGGCCAAGTCATTATTTTCTAAACTTCACTGCACAGAGACTGCAAAAAACATTAACAAATATGAGTCTGAGATTAAAGAAATTAACAGTTTCATGTAAGTGCCCACTTGGCAGATTCAAGTATTTTCAAGGATACAGGTTTAATTATTAGGTAATAACTTTCACAAAGCAATAGACATACCTTTCCTGTTCTTCTCTTTCCTGCCTCTCCTTTTCTTCTTGTTCTTTCTGCAGGCGGGCCTGTCGTCTTTTTTCAGCTAGAATTTTTGAAGCTTCTTCTGCATCACTTGTTCCTGCCGTGATCTTCCCTAAGAGAAGAGGACCAAGGGTGGAAAGTTTAGCAGGGAACAAAGAGAGTGAGTGCTAAGCAACTCCAAACTCGCAGAGAGGCTGAAACAGGCCTGGTTCACACTGGAAGGTAACTTTTTTAAAGCACCCCTCAGCATTTTCAGCAGATAGAATGTGGAATAGGTGAGGGCAGCCCTGAACTTCAGCATTTGCACATCCTCGTTAACAAGTGATTTTGGTACACTAGTGAAAACTATACATTTACAGGTTCCAGTGTGTATCTTTACACATCCTCATAAGCCTATGACAGAGCAGCTTCATGAAAAGTACAGCTCATCACTGTTTAAAAGTCTCAGGGACCCACGATATCTTGCAATATATTCTGGCAGTAAGACTCACCTTCACTATTCTCACTCTTCCCAGCAGAAGGCACGTGCTTCTCAGGAGCCACCTGGCCTGCCTCGTCAGGGCGCGCTCCTGGGGACTTCTGATGGCCGACATTTTCTTTCTCCTTGTCTGCTTTCTTTTTAGGAGTTTCCTGGTTGAGATTAGAAGTGGCACGATGCTTCACAGGAGAAGCTGGATATTGCTTGGTGTTTTTAGGAGACTGTGGGTAAGTCTTTGCAACTGTCCTGATGAGAGAAAACAAAAACCAAAGGAAGGCCGTGTGTTACACAGCATGGAACCGAACTCCCACTTCACATATGTCATTCTTCTCTTGTGTTTCTGGCTACATGGGAGTACCAGCTGTTTTGCACAATACTGAATAGAATCACCTGGATGCAAGCAATCAGAACTTGAAATGCAGGGAACTGGCATGCAAGTGATTACAGAAAATTCTCATTTAAATAGACCAGTAACACTGTCTGAGGACTAGGTGAGAGATAGGAAATCAGGGACTACCTAAACCAATGACGGCTGCCTTCTGTCTGTAGAAATTATGAGACACCGTGTGCTGCTTTCATCTAAATACCACCTTGCCAAACATGGTCTTTTTGTGACAATATTTGATTTTCAAAAAAAGCACTACTATAAACAAAGGTAAAGCTGAGTACCACAGAAAGAGACAGAACTGACCAAACCATTGTACCATCAGCTCTGCTGTTTCAATTAGTGCTTTAATCAGCTGCACCCGTGGAGATGGTGATGCACAGGAGCACTGCAGCCCACTGACTGTTTGGCTGTTGCACACTTCAGGTGAGGTGAGAACCTCACTTCTGAAGTCAGTTTGGGGAAAGTGGAAGGGCAAAAGTACCTGGTATTAACTGAAAATAGGTGCACATAAAGAGAAGAAATTGCCAGGAAACATAAAACTACCACAAACACAATTCATTATTTATGTGACACCAGTAACTAGCACTTATAATGTTGAGAGAGGCTGGGCTGTGTGACTAAATAGTATGAGAATAAAGAGATTACGATCTTAAAACAATGATTTATGTGAGTCCCATTAGAATAAATAATCCTATATTAAACTGAACATTACACATGTATTTTTAACCTTCTTTATGGAAATGCAATTATGATACAAATGTATTATCCTTTATCAGTTTTTTAATATACACAGTATAGAGTTTCATATACTATAACATGTTTTCTGGACTATACACTCATTCTGGCAGACCACAAATATGAAAAACAAGGACAATGGCTGAAAATTAATGGACTGGAGTGGCAAGTTTTATATAGATGTAATTACAGTATTGTGTGGTCAGAGACTATTATAACTGGAACAGCATTTGCATTACAGAGCAGGCAGTAAAAATTAGACGCCTTTCAACTCCCCCCATGAATTTATGAATTCAGTAGAAGAAAGGGTTCTTTTCCACCATATTATGCTGCATTTGTAAGAGGTTGAGACCCTAGAATACAGGGAGGTCATTCAGAGCTGCCTGGTTTGTGGGGAGGAAGACACTGCAGAGCACTGCACCATCCGTACTTGCTTACTCCCACAGAAGAGCCATCACAGACTCCAAAAGCCCTCAGGCTGCAGGAATAGTAGCACCCCAACTAAATTTGAAGTTCAGCTCAGGTACCCTCTGCCTGCAGGCCCAGGAGCTCCCTGTCAGCTCAGGTCCTTGCCTGAGTAAAGCTGTAGGTAAGCCTGTTCTTCTTGGCTTCCTAACCTGCTGCTCCTGACGCGATGTCCTGGCTTGTCCTTGGACTTGCCTCAGAGTAAGGCCTTGTTGGCTATCACTGGACTCTTGGCTGACCCTGGTCACCATCACCAGACCTATCCTGGGCACTTTTTGTCTGCTATGGGATGGAGTCCTGTGGGTGAGGTCCCTGTCCTTGTCTACCCTGCTGCCACCCACTACTCCTGCTGCTCCATGACAGAAACAGGCTTTGGAAGATGAGAACAGATTTCGAGATCTTGAAAAAACCAGCAATGGGAGAAGCCAATGAGATTGGTCGGTGTTGACTAAATCTGGTTTTAGCATTGTCTTTAGATTCCTTTTGAGGATATAGATGGATTTCCAAGCCCTTCTGAAGGCAAAAGCAGAGATTTCAAGGCCCCACGTGTACATCTCGCATGTGCTTCATCATGATAGTCATTTCCAATTGCATTTCATAAAAATATAACTGGTAAATACAAAGTAAACAACATTTTTTCTTATTTTTTTCTGTAGCACAGAGGATGCTTCCTGCTAATTAGACACTTCTTCAAAGCACAGTCCCTTCGTTCTGTCTTTGGTTTACATTTCCGACTTTACCACACATTCCTTGCAATGCATTTTATTTAACTTGTTGTGACAGCAGGAGCAAAACAGGCTAATAACTAAGGCTGAGTCATTTTCAGTGTCAGCACAGAAGTAATTGTTCTCTAATAAAGACATGACAATCAAATTAAAGAGGTTGGTAGGAAGGAGTCTAGTCATGAGAGCTACGTATCTTGCACTGCATAGGCATTAGAGCAGACTGGCTGTACAACTTACCTGTGGGACTAGAAACATGTTGAATGTACTATTTAAGTAATACACCTTTGAACTTTTAGACCGACAGTAATTTTTTGTTACAGCTTTTGGGCCGGAATAACAAGTATGGCTTTGCTTCCTTTAAAGCCAACAAAAGCAAGAAGCTTAATAAAAGAGCAGTTACTGCAGTGTAAGGAGTGAAAAGATGAGAAAGTCCATCGGTAATAAGAATAATTTTTCAGAATTTTTCTATAATTTATTTGATGCCAGTAGAAAGCAGTAAATCAACATTGTTTTCTCCCTTGTATTTAAAACATATAGCCAACTTCGCATCTTTAACATTCTTAGACACAGGCAAAATTGTTACTGGAAAAACACTTCTTCTAAATAGTATTTAAATTACGCTGCTTTACACCAGAAAGGGCCAAACTTGATTATGAAGACAGAAAAATGGGATTATTAAGTAAAAAAAAGTATAAAAACTTGTATAGGAGTCTGCTTAGGTTTAAAAAAATGTTTTGTTTTTGACATGGGAGAAAAGGAAAAGGATATAATGAAACCATGTTAAGAAAGTCAGATCACAGAATTGTGCCTGATGAGGATCAGAGAATTAAGATAACAAATCACTAAAATCCAAGAAGTGGCAGCATGTTAGCTATCTGACAGCTCACTCATCTCAGTAACTAGATTTTACAGGGGAATACAGAAGTACCAGAAGCATCTTCCTCCCTCCAAGAAGATACTAGTTTTCTCATCTAACTGCCCTGTGTTGGCATGGGGGCAGCAGCATGTAAGAAGTTGACCCCTACAGGCACTGCTAGAACCTCTATCAGCTGTGAGGATCCACTGATCCTTAAATTACAGTGGCTCTTATTTAATTATGGGATAGCCCATACTGCAGAAGAATGTCTCAGGAAGAGCAAAAAAGGGTTCTGTGCTTCCTTTTGCTAAGCAGAGAAAAAAAAGTACATGTAGCACATGAATCAGAGGCCATATCCAATTCTGGCCATAAACAGCATGGGAGAGAACAAGCTGCCTTGAAAAGCCAGGTACATGAGAAATCTCTGGTTATGGCTGTTCAGAAAGCTGACTGTGAATCACAAATCTCCAGCAATGCCAGGATTGTATATTTTCCCCCCCTATATCCCTATTAATGCAACAAAAGCTCTGCTGAAATCACACTGAGGACTTACGTTTCTCCAGCCTGCTTTCTGACATCGCTCTGATCACAAGCTATTCCTGAGTTCTGACATTTTTCCTCTGCTATCTGTGATATTTTCTCAAAAGCAGTTTTCTTTCACTCTTAGTTTTGATCTCTTCTGGCAAGAGACAGATTAATTTCTTTTACACTTCTTAAAAGAGTACAAATTCAGCATAGGCCTGTAGAATAGATATTCTGATAACTGAGTTATTGTAGATGTTTCAGAATCTCGAATTGGCTCATTATCTAGCCAACTCCTGAAAAAACCCTCAAAATAGTCTGGATCCAGCATTCTAGCTATTGTTTTCATCTTTCCAAGTCAAAACAAAGATCAAGAGTAGTATATGTAGCACACATGAAATAAAATCTAAAAGTAGGTCACTGCAGGACATAGAAGCTACTTCTGTGGGGAACTCACCATATGCAGACACCATTCCAATAACTCATTTTTAGAAACTTTTACAAGTTTGGGCTTTTTTTTTGTCCTACTCTATGTTCATATTCCAACAGTATTCTGTAATTTGATTCAACACCAAAAGGATCTCGCAGTGACTGCAGTGGGTTGCCACCCAAAGGAACCACCAAGTCAAGGGTTCAGTTAGTGAAACCATGAGCAAAGAACAATGGCACAGTCTGGGATATGGAAATGAAACATGAACCACCACCCACCAGCAGCGCTGAAGTCGCTTTTCCCTTCCCCCTTGCCTCTTCCTTCTTCTAATATGAGGTCACGCTTTGGCAAAAGAATGTGACACAGAGGCTTGTCAGAGCTTTCCATTTTTGTTCACTGGCTTATACTACGGTTTATCTGAAGACACTTAAAACTTAATCACACTTCCTTGATTCAGTCAGGTGCCATTGATTTCACAGGGACTATTTACCCAAAGACATGTGAAGGACACAGGCTTTATTGCCTTCGCAATCTATAAGAGAGGACACTTACCTATTCTCTGAGGGATACCGCAAGAATAAACCGATTAATGTATAGATCTTTGAAGATGAAGCATTAAAAAATAAAATTACCCAAACCCCTGGTATTATTGATCTTGTGAAAGATCTGAAGAAAAGGAGCACTTCACACAACCAGTACCCAAGAGCAATTGATAAAATTAGAGATAATGTCTCAATTATTCAAACTCTAATCCATTAAGTTTCATCTTTGTGAATTGATCCACGTTAGATTCAAAATAATAGTTTTGCATTTCTTTCTTGTGTGACATTTCATGATACATTTACTTCTCCATGTAACTTCAAGTTTTGAACTCTTTCCCTGTTTTTAATTGTTGCTCAGTGTATTTATTTTTTCCCCTTCTCTCCTTTTTACACTCGTATCTGTTCACTCATTGTGTCCTGGACTTCATGTGTCTGGGCTGTCCCTTTTTGCTTTCTCACTAAAATTTGCACATTCAAACATTAGTATTTTATTTATGTAATTACTGCAATGCTGTTCTGCCATCAATCACTGTGCCTCTTTATGTCTCTTTATTGTCTTGTTTGATCCTGTTTCAACTACTTTACCATGATAAAAAGAGCTTTTTAATTAATAAATAATGAAGTAACATATAAAGAAGACAAGCAATTACCACTCAGAAACCAAGATGACAACTGTGAAGAACTAGAAACTAGAACAATACCAAGGAAACTTGAATGTCAAGTCATATACTTTTAAGAAGAGAAATGCACAGAGTAATTGTCACCTAAATCACTGGCCATACTTGATTCTGTCCTCAACAGCTTTCGAAGTTAAGGTGCTGTGCAGGATCAGTAACTACTAATGTTGTACAATATGTACTCTTATGTCTTCCAGAGTACTTTTTTTGGCCATATGGTGTGCTGAAAGAGGAGAGATTAAACTTACAAAAGATCATTAGGTTTGCAAGGAGAATGAGTATTTGTATACATATTTAGTCAGATTAAAAGTATACTTATATGGCAGATAATGATCTTGCTGGTCAGTGGATTTAAATATAGGCAGTAAGGCTTTTGGAACCTTCCTTTAGATTAATTGAAAATTAACTGTGGAACTTGAGTTGTATGAAAAAATGCATGTAATTATATTGTTGTTGTTGTTATTATTATTAATGTTTATATAATAATACAATATGGTGATCGGGATACCTTTTTTATTTTAAAATTATGAGGGGAAGTTTTGAAAGTGCTGAAGCAGAACTGTCTTTCTGGAACAAATAATACACATGCATTTAAACTCTATTTACTGTATCTCTCTAAGATCAAGGAGAGTGTTTTAATTGGGCCACGTTAAGATTAAATGCTTAGTAATACATTTCTAGCTGTTGTCAGAATCAGATTCTCTTGAGAAAGAGAAGGAGGAGGGGAAAAAAAAAAGGATCACTACTGTGGCTCACAATCACAGAGAAACTCACCAGTAGGCTTCTTAATTCCTCCATGCAGCATCTGTTTCTTCCTCTAAAAATAGTATTCCTTAAATTCCTATATTCCTTATAGGAGTGAAAACATTTTACTATAAAAGGGTTCTCATAATCTGCGCCTCCGGGAAAAAAATTATCCATCTTTGCCAAACCTTTTATGGAAATTAGTGCTACAAATTAAGACTGGGCATACTTTTTTTCATGAAGCCCTAAACATCTGTTTCACAAAAGCTTTTTCTTTTTACTCTTACATGTCTCTGTGATGGTCTACACTGACCTTTCAGATGTCTGCCCATCAAGGAGCACTTGACTCTCAGCTACCCATTTCCCACCAATCATTTTGCTTAAGTACATGTGTCTCTTGGTATGTCTCGTACTGGCTGAACGAACTGGGAGATGCTTTCTGAACAGGGAGTATCAGTACTTGTGGAATAATACACATTTTTATAGCTCAAACTTTTTTTCTGTATGTTGCAGAGTGCCACTAGACAATTATCTGGTCAAAACTGTAAAAAACTATCATTAATATTTCATATCATTCCATTTTTCACAGAATGTATGTAGTTCAGAATCTGACAATTTTATATATGATATTGAAAGTTTGAGAATTTGTAGCCTTATAATATGAACCAAGAATTGCAGTGCCCAGTGCAGAACACCAGCTAGTGTTTGAGGCAGAAGAAATTTGTCAGAAAGGGGATCATCAATACTGGTTCAAAATATGGCTAGCTGCAGATTAAAAATCAATTAATAAATAAAATAAGACAAAAAGATACAATTTTCAAGACAGAAGTGGGACCCATGAACAGGGTCTAAGGGAAAAAAACCAAACCAATCAACCAGCCAAAAAAATCAGACAATTACTGTAGACCATGATTACTTTAGCACACTTCTACATTTGAGCCAGACTTAATATTCTGTTCTAAGAAACCTGAAGACCCATTTGCTTAGACTTGAGTTGCAAGCTGTGGTACACAGACTGAAGTCTTCAGCAAAAGACAATCAAGAAAAGCAACTCAATTGCCAGCAAGCCCAGACATTGCTCTGCATTGCCCAGTCCACAGCTCTGCATTAAAAAAAAAAAAGAACAAAAAGCAACAAAATCACAGGGGTCTGCAAAGGAGCAAAGGTTAAAACCAGTGGTTCAGATGACACGTAGTTAAGTATATTTCTGGCACCAGATGGTCATGCCAACAATAGGAAATGCATATATTAAATGCTGGAACCTCTAGTTAGTATTCATATTGTCTGCATTTCATCACATTAGGCAGTTTCTTCAAAATCAAATAAAACAAAAGCATATTTAAAAATGTTAAATAAAATTTCACATGAATTATGAAATGCACTAGAATCTCAAATGACTGAGAAAAGGTAGAGAATTGTCTCTAGTGAGCACTAACACAATCTTACAGATATTAGATTTGTTCATCTCCATCTCTCTTTCTCTCTCTTCCCATTTGTGTATGTGTGTATGTATAAAATTAACTAGATTCTATACAACACTTCAAAAAGGAAGTTCCTCAAGAATCTATGGCTTATGTATAGGTAACGAGAAGTTCAAAGCATATTAGTCCACTAATAAGAAAGGCATACTTAGGTGTTGCAGGTGATGCAGATCTTCTGGACATGGCAGCAGGAGAATCAGACCTTCTCAGAGGAGATCCCATACCAGATGATGAACCAGGTGTTGTGGGTCGCTTCTCTTTCTTCATCTTCTCAGTCTAGAAGCACAGTTCATTTTAGTTTCCATAAATAGCATCAAAAAAATCAAAAATTTATTTGACTGTTTTATTAACAAGATGGCATATAAAGTGATTTCTGTAACACACATTTGAAAGTTTTTTAAACAGCAGCTCACAACTGAGGTGCTATTAATAGTTTTTTGTTTTACACAGACATAACACACACCCACCCCATCTTGCATGGACATAGCATACAAGTTGCAGTAATATCACATCAGAGCCTCTACAAGAGTTCTTGGGAGGGATGGTGGCACTGGGTGGAGTCTACCAAAATCATCTATATGCCCCTGCAACACCTCCTAGATATAATCAGTAGTGCAATCAGGCATCTCACAGAAATGTTGCTGCAGGTAACATTGAATCACACCTAAGACTGACACTACACAAATCTTTATTCCCAGGTTTGGTCCTCTCACTTGCAGCTAATTTAAATGGCATGAATTCCTGTATTATTAACTATTACAAGACACAAGACCTTATGTGAATTTTACAGTCCTCACACAGACTTAATCTGTGTAGACTCAGTGAAGAAAGAGTTAAGTGAGTGGTGTAAAACACAGGCATTGGCAATACACTTGGTGTGTTTCTGAAGTATGTGAAGCTCGTTCATTAACCAGCAAGACTGGATAGTCATACTCAGTGGGGAGATCCTATTTGTCATCACCATTCCCAGAAGTCCAAGCAAGTCCAAAAACACACACTTCAATGCCTCAGTTCCCTGAAAATAAAGGTGTTGCTGTTTCAAATAGCAGCACTCAATGCTGATTCCCAGGAGGAGGAAGATATTAAAATGCTGCTTAAGCGGAGCATGAAAGCAACAGACATTTGCAAGGCTTCCTTTCTCACTGTTGTTTTTTACAGCAGGGCTAGCACTTTATTTATATTCATGTAAAGGGGAAGATAACAAGCAGAAGCAGCATCAGTTTACCCAGCAGTGAAATCAAAACCGTTGCACACCCACCTGAGTAACTTCAGCTGCAGGTGCCCCTTTCATGGCACTGGAAGTGGAGGGTGAAGTGGCCTTCTTCCTGTCCGTGCTCCGAGTGGGAGAAGGCTTGTAGGGAGACTTAAGAGGACTAGCTGGTGCTACACGAGGACAGATATGGAATACTAAAGAGTTATAGTACAATAGCAAGAGCAAAAGGGAGCACAGACAGAGGAAGTAAAGGAGACAAGAAAACAGCACATTTTTATGTTATAATGTTCCGAGGTAGTTTTAAAGGTTTTTTTAGTAAGTGTGTTAACAGATGACAGTATGTAACACATTCAGCATGGTCCCATATTTATTAAAAATGTCTCAACTGAGGGTAACATTTTAGAGGATTTTTGAGAAATTATCTCTAAAATATTGCTCTCTTACTCACATACTTTTCGAATTACCTGACTGTGCAATTATTTTTTCCTCTGAAAAGTCCAGCTTCCTTTGCATATTATAAGAAGAATAATCAGATAATTCTAGTTGGGTGACTTTTGAACAAATACTGCAAAACAGGAAAGGTAACAGAAGCATAGGGAGTGCTTGGGGGGTTTTTTAAGCTTAAACATGGCAATGGCTCCTAAATACCTTACTTACTTTTCAAAATAATACTTAATTTTAAAAAATTAACCAAAAACTCCAAACCTAAACTAAATGCTGCTGTAGGTATTTCAGTTATTGTTATTTGTGGGAGACATCAATTTGAGTGACACACGCGTTAGAGGTTACAGGGCAACTCTTTTTTTATTTGCAATATGAACAGGATTTTTTTTTAAATGGTATATTTTACCACTGGTTTTGTTCATATTGCCTTCTAAGATGAAGCTTTCACATACACATAGAACAATCAACAGAGTATATCTTTTATTAATAAGACAGATATTAATTGCAACCAAGTGATAGCGTGTTTCCAAATCATAGCCAACTAAAGTCAAGAAGGATCCTGACTTAGGAAAAGCAGTAATTATGTGCTAATGTAAAGAAACTCACATTTCCAATCTTTTTTTTTTTTTAATTGGAGGCAGTCTTATAAAATTTCTTATGAAGCCTTTTTGTATGCTTTAAAGTTTAACTAGACCTTTGTATTCTTTGACACACTTTCCAGCAAGCTGGCATAAGGTCACTGAATATTAAGAAAAGTGTTCAGAAACTTAATGCCTGTTTAAGATAAGTATTTTCAGTTCAACTGTTAAAAGAATTAATTATGTGTCCAGTAACAACTGTTTGCCTGAATATCTTAATTCGGAGTGACATTAATAATGTATTGCCCTGGAGTCTTAACTTGAGGCTCCTCATTTCTACGCATACAGAAAATGCAGGAGCAGAGCAATTTTGACCCCAGCATAATGAGCTCTTGAAAGGAAGAACCCTCTCCCCTGTTCAGGAACCTACTTCTACGGTGAGAAGTACATGACAAATGGGAGATCTCACTCAACACTTTTGCTGGCAATTACTGACAAAACCATCAGCTACAGCCCCATTGCCTTGCGAGGAAATGACAAGAGGATGCTGGTTCAGAAAGCTGTTCCCAAAATCAGCTCTTCTGTTTCAGCTCAGTGAGAAAGCAGCTTGCAGGCCAAATGGTATCCTTGTCAGACGTGCCAGCATGCTACTTTAAAGGTCCTGTGATGGAGAGCGAGATAATGCTGCGAGTTTACAAACAAAATGAGTGGGGAGGGAAAGAAGTCATCCCTATCGATTTCTTTGATACCAAATACAACATGGAAAACATCATCTGCAGGTGGCCCCAGCAATTTACCTCAAAATCTTAAGCAGAATATACTGATCTAATTTTGAGTTGATTTTTGCTCCCTCTTAGCAGTAGCTGACCTCTGAGCAGGAAGCAAACTGGGAATTTTCTCATGGGCCAAGAACTGCATGACATCTTTGCTTCCAGTACAAGCTGCTTTTAATGTAGAAATAAGAGAAGCAATTTTAGAACCATTCAATATCAATGTCCTTATGCACTGAACAAACAAGCAATGCACAAGGGAAAGTACATTTACTTTGCAATTTTTTTAAAAATAGGTTTGTATTAAAAGCACCGATGCAAGACCTAAGTCTGTTTTAACCATGGTGTGTGAAAATACTCATAATAAAGATGATCAGTCCTTATCACCTGAATAAGTTAATCCTGAAAAAATGTTTCCTTTTGCAGACAGGCATTTGGGTGTGGTCTTTGGTGTGTTTTTTGGTTTGTTTGTTTTATTAAAAGTAATACCGGCTGTCGGGTGACCAGGTATAGTTTTATAAGTAGAAACTATTCTGGAAGTCAGGCATTTGCCTAAGTATTAGCAGGATTGGAAACATTAGTTTTGTAGATGTTTGCAAAATAATGGGTTTACCAGACTACCATTTACAGATAGGAATGGTAAATATCATCCCTTAAAGATCAATAATTTCTGGAACTGACACCTTCTTATCAGTATCTCTGTTTTTTCCTCTAAGTATCTATCATTTTATATGTGTATGTACACCTAAATATATATATATATATATATAAATACACAGTCACACAGTTAAAGGCAAAAAGGTATTTAACAGCTAAAAACTGGAACCTTCATAAAAATAATTAAGGCTCAAATGGTGCACTGGGATTTTTGTTCTACATACTATTTGGGTATGACAGGGATGAAATTAATAAATCAATCAAAGCCTCTGAGAGGTGTCATCTAAAAACCTGTTTCTTACATGAATATATCCAGCTTTTCCACTGGCTTCAGTTTTAATGATTTTGTTGTGTTTTTTTTTTTCCTGAAATAGCCATTCAGGACAGGACAGACAAGATGATGTGCTTTTCCAAGATTTTAAATACACTGCAATCAGGAACAACTTAGTTCATCGTTGATTTTGTACTACCAAATTGTCATTTGGTTCATGGTACTCCATTTCTTTCAGCAATTACACAGACTAAGCCACAAATATACCTGAATGGTTTCAAAGTAAGTCACATTTTACCTGGAGTATTGTACTGCTCAGAAAGCATTAATGTACTTCTGCTTCTGGCTAAAGATGACTGTGTGGGAGTCAGGAGCCGAGAAACAATAAAGTTTTCCATTGGACTAAGATGCATGCGGTGAGCTGAAGGATGGGAGCAAATAAAATAAACTTTAAAACGCAAATAAATAAAACAATGTTACATAAAAATAACTGAAACAAAATGATGAAATGATTAAATGAAATGCCAAAAACCCTGGAAGTGTTTGAGATTTAAAATATTTGAAGATAATTTTCATTCCCTCTGAAAAAGGCCTTCTAGTTTCTCCATCCTTTTAAATTATTTTCCCACCTGTACAATAAATATAGTAAGGTTAAGACTGTGTTGCATTTTGTTCTTACTCAACCATTATGTAAAATGGTTGCTTTCATGACTCAGCATGAAAAAGGTTCGTCTTCTTCCCCAGTGGAAGAGGTAAAACATTCAGTATAACAGCGCAGCTGTTCCCTAACGTGCCAACTGAACTGGGACTGCATTTAAAATCTGCCATCTCACCGCATTATGTAAGTCTTATTTATACGATATGCCTGCATTCCTTCCTACTCCATAAATGTAAGCGTCAACTATGTAAGACATATTTATAGATGTTCCTATAACACATATATACAGTCATCCATCATAACCTCAAAGGTACTGATGAGTTTTCATTAAGACATTCAGAAGTTAAAATAAATGTACCTTCTCTTTTCATTCTAAAAACAAGCCTTTATAGTCACTTACTTCAATAAATACATTTTTTATCATTAGACTTTAAAGTGGGGAAAAAAAAACAAACCACAAAACAAACCTAAAAAAGCCAAAGAGTTCATGGTGAGATAAACCCTTCAGTTCTCTTTGTAGTGTTTAGTAACCACTAATCCTACAAGATGATCATCTTTTGCTGAGTTTCTCGTGGATCAGAGTTTTGTAACAAATTAAAGGGCTCTACAACTCTGGTCACCAGATTGAAGTGTCCCAGGTGGCTCATCAGACGTACTCCTGCCCACGGTACATCCCGTACCTACTGTCAAACCACGTATTTGGTTTGCTTGTGTTTCCTATTGGCCAGAAGGTCACAAGCAGCACAGTTATAGGAAATTGCTGCAGTCACAGCACATACTTACAACCTTGTTTGAGGGAGTATCAAAAACTGAAAAAGAATCATAGAAAACCCACAGCGTTTGTTGCTGGACTATGATCTCCAGCACGGCAGCACAGTCTTGGGACAGGCTACAGAACTACTTCATTGTATTAATTTAAAATGCCTCAAATGTTTGAGCTCTTTTGAATAACATACATAAGCAAATCACACAACTGTATGGACAAGAAGTGCTTTAAGCAGAAGGAGAGTTTAGGCTGGCAGGAGACCAGCAGGTTCACTTGCCTCTGTCAGGGGAATGTGTTATGGCCGCGGTGGAGGAGGAGAGGCGCTTACTGATTGGCGAGTCCATTTGCTTTGGCAGATTCATTGTAGAAGCTGAAAGTTTGTCACATGCTGCAGAGAAACGCATTGAAGATATTTGTATTCACGTCATGGTGTTGATAAACTCCCAAAATTAACCTTGCATTTGTACTCGTGGCCCTTGCCACTCACAGCACTGAATTAGGCAGGAGATAAGCTCTTTCTGACTGCTGGAGGACCAGCATCCTGTGACACATGCTTTGGGATGCAACTTTTCTGCTTGTGAATTTAACATTCCAGTTTTACAAAAGCCTATTTTTTGTACTGCCACCGACACGTAATTATATATCAGGTCTGAATGAGTGAAGCCATTCTGATACAAGATATTCAATACCAGCACAAGCATAAAGTTACCCAAAGAAAACAAACCGCACACATGACAACTCTGAACTCATCTTCATTCCCTCTCCCCTCTACTTTCAGTCTCGAAGACCTGGGATAGACCTCAGGTATTATTCTAATAGGAAAATTAAATAACCAACATTTGTGAGCTTGCATGATGAGACCTCACTGTTTGGCTTTATGTTTTTGTGCTTGAGAAGATTTAAAAAAAAAAAAAAAAAAGGCAGATTCTTGGTACATTTTTCTTCTGAAATAGTGTTCGACAAAGTCTGTTTGAGCAAAATATCCATCTCCTACCTTGGCATTTATTGAATTGAATGAAGGAAAAATGTTACTCAAGTATTACTACATTGTACTAGTACATGATGATCACTGTATGATACTCAGAAGCTAAAAACATAGGTTCCTTGTCCCCTAAATTTGAATTTTATTTCTTTCCAAACCAAAAATATTTTCAGCAAGGGACTTGTACATGTAATTCTGCAGCTCCTAAGATACTGTATTTCCTATTACATCCATCATATCATTGCCTCAATGGGGTTTGCAAGATTTGCTTCCATCTACTACAGTAGACAATACAATTTGCTTTTTTTAAAAAGCACGTATGATGCTGGTATGCTGCAAAACATCAGTTGCACAGCCAAGTATCTTTGCACACAAACAAAAATCAGTATAAAAATCTAAATCTGTTTGCACAGAAATAAGAGTTCTGTGAGATCATGGGCAGAACAACATTTATTGTACATTCTGCAGGAGTAATAGCCAAGCCTAGCTCCTCCTTTGGGGGAAGAGAAGGAACCTACTTCTCAAAGGCACAGGCTGTGTTTTGTTTTCAAAATGCCAAGTACATTTACAATCAAGATTAGAAATCCTATATGCAATACATTCACAATTTTGGAGGACTCATGTACTTCACAGTCCTTATATGGAAATAATAATTAAAAAAACCCAAGCTCCAAAAAACATGCAAAAAAAGATACAACATAATTGATTACACAAAGTCAACTCCCTGACTTTGTTACAAATACCAGTTAAGCCAAAATGCATTTCAGGAGGCTGAAAACACAGCATGGCTGTGTAAATTTATTCCAAATTTACTTGTTCTTAAAATATTGCAGAAAAAGGCTCTTGAGATGGAAAAAGAGGACTGTTTTGATGAAACATGGTCTTCGTAACACATTTTGTCTTACTGTGCAACTGAAATTTTTTTCAACAGCACCTGTGCCCGTCCATTAGAACTGTCAAATATATGCCTAATTATACACACACACACACACAGAGCACCCAGAGAATTAACAAAGATGAGAATCTGAGTGGTAGAAGTCTACAGTTACTGAGAAAACCATGAAATGCCTCTACTGTGCTGGAATGTGAGGCATGCACTGCTCCACCATGAAAAAATTATAAGGAAATTAAAAAGACATTGGTCTACAGCGCTAAGGGTAATGCCGCAGAGTACCAGACTGAAATTATAAGAAAACAGTGGTTAGGAAGGACAAGATCAGTGCATGGATTACAGTGATTAGAACAGTTATAAACAAGACACGATGGTACTGGTGATTCTCTGAAATACCATTGAAGGAATCAGCAGGAGCAGTAGAGGTCACAGGGTCTGGAGGAAGGGTGTTGGCAGCTAAACCTAGAACAGGGGGTGGGGTATTTTCTGATTCACCTACACAGCAGAGAAATCAGAGCAAAAAGAGGTGAAAGAAATTACTGAATAAGTTGGGGGAGCTGGAAATAAGCATAAACTGCATCACAAAGAAAAACTGGTTTCTTTCCCAAAGTATAAAAGACTTATTTTATTATTACATATATTTATTTTCCTGTTTTTTTCAATGGCATACGATTAAAACTATGATGTGAAACAGAGTTTCCCTTTTTAAAGTTAAGTATATTTACACACTGTTTAAAAGAGTAACTGTCTTATTTCATCATCACCCAAACATGGATATTTTCCCCTATAATATCAGTTTATTCAAACCTGACAAATTTAAATAAATTGCATGATTTAAAAGAGAAAACATGCATCATTTTGAAATATAAAAGCAGCACATGACTGATTATGTAATAAAAATAACTTGCTCTGAAGCCAAAGCAAAAATAGCAGTAACAGAATGTATATGGGGGGAAAAAACAATTTTAAACTGCACATGCTGCATAGTCATCTAGAAATTCCCAGCAGGTTTTTAAAAGTACCAAACAAAAACAGAACATCTTTTTGCAAGGCTCAGACAACACTCAGTCCTTTGGTGAACACTGAATTTGCTAACTGTGTGCGTGGGAAGACAATGTGGAGGAAGATAATAAGGGAGATTGTGCATCAATTTTAATTTTAGCATTTAGCATCCTCCAAACGGATTCTGGTTACTCTATTAAAATGATCTGCATTCCTGAAGTTAGGAGGAACCTTTCTCCTCAGAAGGTATTACAGAGAGGAAGCCTGGCAAGCAATTACAAAGTACTTATGCACGCCCCAAGGCAGAAGCCCCTACAGTACCACCGTAACTATAAAACCATCATACTTACTATCTCCACAATCTCACGCATTTTGCACTTCCAGATCTGCAATGCAGGCAGCCTGTTTCACTTACCATCTCTCCCTCCTGAGCCTGCAGCCAGTGCTCCTCCCCACGACCATCGCTTCTGCTTCTGTTCCAGCTGCTGGCTGCGTTCAAGGGACCGACGCATCATGGCTTCTAAACGTTCCTGGTTGTATTGGTACAAAACCAGAAACCAAATCTCAATCAGTTCTTTTGGGAGGATTTTTCCCCCCCCACCTTCTGAAACCATGCTAAAAATACACAGTGTCCCTGTTGCTCCATGCAAGATGGTTACAGGAGCTTGTTCGCAATAAAAGAAAAAGAAGTGAATAAAGAAGGTATCAGCATTCTACCTACCTCCAGATATGTGTGTCCTTTGTCTGCAAGCCACTGAGGTCACTACAGAGGCCTAAGTAAATAACACAGGTTGCATCACTGCCTAGCATCTGCTCCTGCTGGTGAGGCTGCTGCTGTGCTCTGGACTTAATTTGTATAAGAATAATGCTCGACAAGCATTAACTCCTTCTTGTCTATGCAGACATCAGGATTTTTTCCCATCCCTTTCTGAGCACAGTTAAATTGCTGCAATGCCAGTGGCTCCACCTAGTCACTCAGATAAATGATCACTTCAAACCCAAAGTAGGTTACTTTGCAGGATGCCCTATTTATATATTTATTTTTACAAAAACTCCCTCCTTTCTTCTGCTATGTTCCTTACAGTCTATGCAGTTAAAAGCTTCTGATTTTTTTTGCCTCTGTGTATTTTTTTAGTGCATTCCTAGATCATGCTGTTCCAAGATTTACTTTTTTTCCCCCCACTATCCCCATGTTCTTCTCCACGGCTTGCTGAGGTAGGATTTTCAGACATAAGAGAATAAATACATTTCTTTCCCTCCTCAAATCCTGTTCTACCTTTAACTTACAGCTAAATGTGGTCACCTTATTCCCTCTCTACCACCTCCTGACTCACTGAAAGACCTCCACTGAGTTTCATTCCCACCTCCTCCCTCTGCTAGTTTCTCCGTGATTTATTGTTGTGGCAATGATCTCTGTACCTTTTCTTTTCCTCCTTTCAAGCAGATATAATGTGGTTCTTCCCCACCCACCATTCCATCATCTAACAGCCTCTTTTCTTCCTCCTCCCGGTACCTCATTCGCATCTGGCAACCTCCTCACCCTCACAGCCCAACCCCTACCATGAAAGATAAGTCTACTCTTGCTGCCTCCAACTTTTGCCCTAATGGATTTTAGACCTTTGATCCTACTAGTATTTTTGGTGCTATTACTTATTATCTTTGCTCTGTCCTTCTGGTCTAGTGTAAAACTCCTACTCTCATCCACTTCAAACTGGATCCTGCAAGCTTCTGTGATTACATCATACTCCTTCCGATTTTTATGAACCAACCCCCTGCTCTGTCTCCAGTATCTTTTGGCAGCTCAGATCAACTGCATGGAAAACCTCCCATATATCTCTTGGACAGATTACTTTCTCTGATTCATGCCTTTGGACTGACTTTCCTATTGCCCTTTTCTGAGATATTTTACCACAAAATTTCAGTCTTTGTTCAAGCATGTCTCCTCCAGTCTCTGCACTGATGTTGAGCCTGTAGTCTCCGATGAAGCAGCTTCAGCACATCAGATCCTAACACCAGGCACCTCCAGAAACCTCCATGCCAGAACTTTTATACACATACCTGTAACCTTTGTGTTACTTTCCTGGGGTTCTTGGCCTTCTACAATGGTAGATATTCTCTCATCATCTTCTGGTTATCTGCAATATACTTTTGACTATTCCACATCTTTGAAGAACCTGTTCTACTACAACTTGCAGTAATTTATTTCTGACCTAATTTTTTCCACCTCATCCACACCTACTACCAGTTATCCATCAATACCAACAGCAAGCCACTTCCTTTAATCTTTAAGCTCTCTTCCCTTAACCTCATTAAAAATCACTTCCAATATATTACCCTCCATAGAAAGAGTGAAAAAAGAAAATTCTTGCATACTCTTTCCATCATTCTCAGCTCTCTTGTCCCTGTTACCTTTTGGCCAGGTGCCCCACCCTGCTGTTACAATTTCTGCTGCTGTCTCCAGGAAGACGATTTTTCAGTCATGTGTTTTGAGCTCACGGTCTATCAGGTAACATCATTCAAAGACCACTGAAAGCAGGCAGCTGCTTCTCTGCCCTCCCTCCCCCCTTTGCTCCCCCTTTCTGTCTCGTCAGTGCCATCAGTGTCCAGGCAGGCATGAAAATGCGAGCTCTGCCTCCTTCCTTCCCCTTCTTTTCCCTACAGAGCAAATGCACGAAGCATCAGGAGGCAGCACAAAGCTCAAGTGCAATCTCTTCTGCAACAGCACAGAAAACCCCACAGTTCTGAGTATCCTATTCACTTCTTTCTCTACTTGGGGTGTGAAAAGGAAACAGTCTTCCAGTCTCTGGAATCTGAAGCCACCCCTAGAGCATTTAGTTTGCTACAGTCTGTCTTTCTTTCTTCTCTTACTACTTGGTGATCAAATTTTCACACTTAAAACCTGTGTGTGCTGCCTTTCCATTTCAAGTTCATTCATTTTACTTTTAACTTCCCACCTCTCTCATTTAATTCTGTGTGAGTCCCTTTTCTGCCCTTCCTCTTTCCAAACCTCACCTATTTAATCACCAGTTCTCTTCAGTTTGCTTCTTCTCACTACTGTCTTCTACCCTGCATCTTGCCCAAACTACCCTTCTACCCACACACTTTACACCAAGGAAAATCACCCTCCCATTTATTTCTCATTAAAGCATACTCTTATACAGAACCTTTCTTTCTTCCCATTTCTAATTAATACTGTTAGACATTAATCAAAAAAGATAAGATGAAAGCAGTCAAGTTTCAATTATCTGGCTGATTTATGTTTGTTTGTTGTTTTGTTTAGGGTTTTTTAATGATGTTTGGAGCAAGAACCAGCAATATGCTATAGTTTGCAAACCACAGAATACACTTATACCACCTACTATGAAAGTGTTTTAAGAATAAAATGCATGGTGAAATAGATGAAAGAAATTAAATGATTCTTCATTCGTATTTGAAAGTCCATGCTACCTACAATCTGAGGTTGAAATCTTCAGCTACACAATGTGGAAAGGATCACTGAATTTCATTTGCAAAGAGCCTTTCATTAAAGCACTATAGAACATAATTATTAAACCTCATGCAGATATAGCTTAGATAAAGAACAATATGAGGGCCATTTTTCACAAAGAAAGGATAGTTATTAAACAAACACTTTAAGTTGGCACAAAACTAAAAAGCCAAAGAAAACAATAAGACACAAGGAAGCATAGCATGAACACCTCATACATTAATAATTTGTTCTATGATGAAAATTAAACCACAAGACAAAGCATTCCCTCATCAGCAAACAATGTGGAAAACTCTTCCCGTCTATGTTACAGATGAAGTACCTTCTTAAAAAGATATTAAACTGTCCATGTGATCTTCATTTGGGAACTCTAATGGCTACAGATAGAGGAAACAATGTCTGCACTCAAGATATAGTGAGTTCCCACAAAAAACTACAATGCACAAGAATTGCATGTAGGTTAAATTAAGAATTAATAAAACCATAAAAGAGAGCCATCTACTGCTAGTATCTAAAAAATACATGTTACTTTTCAAAATTCAGTTATTCTTCCAGGTTTTCCTCAGCATGAGCAACAGAATAAACATTTGTACTGTCTGAATTAAAAACAAACAAAAACCCACAAACAAAACCCAATTGTGAGAAAACAAGTAATTTGACTAAGTACTTTGCTTTTCTCTGTGCAAAATATAACACACATGTGACAAGGAAAAATTCATTTTTAAAGGATTATGACTTAAAATAATTTGTGCAAATAATTCTAAACCGATCTCCTTATACCTACAATACAAATATCTAAAAGAGCCCAAAACCTCCTCTTCCTCTTCTCTTTACATACAGCACTGTATGTAAGTAGCTCACTGTTTCCTGATATTATCAGTTGGCCTCATCTTTTGAGTGACTCTTCCATACAGCAACAAAAGAGCTCTGTTATTTTCTATTTAAATAATGCATTAAAAAGCAATACAGTATTCTTAAATTTAACTACCATTCTGAATAAAATTAATTTCTGCTCTCAACCAATTACAGTTATGAGTGTGTGTCAGGGTGTGTGCATCAGGCAACAGCATAGGACAGAGGAAGGCTCTGCATTAAGGTACAAAGGGAGCTGCCACAGCAGGGAACAGCAGGGGGAGGGCAGAGGACAGTCAGTAATGAGGACTAAATATTTCTCCTCATGTCCACCACAGAGCAGAGTGAGAGACTGCTTGCAATGCAATCTCGAACAGTTTGCAGCAGAATTTTTATATTTCTCATGCAACTGAATCCCACTCAGGATATGAACTGCCAAAATATGTTTGGAAAGCAATTATTATTTCATATATTTTAATTTAAAAAGTAATTAAATTTGAATTGTATATAATACAGTAATTAAAGCTATAATATCTTGAGAGTTGTCACTCTGTTTTGTCTAAGTGCATACCTTTTACAAATGTAACAAATAGTGCATGTGCACTAAAACAATCTCTCCAATGACGCAGGATATTCTTTTCCACTTAGTAGTTGTTACATCAATCTTTCAAGTCAAGTGCTGGCTTAGATTTGATGCTGTCTACAGGTTCATCTAAACTGGTAGGCTCAGTACTAATTTTATCGGTTTCCTTTTTAACAAAATCCGATGGTTTTATTACCATAATGGTAATATATAATGGATGTTATTGCCCTTATTCACACGAGCATCCTTGACATACCCTGTACAAGTGATGTTCATATTGTCTTATGGAATCCAAGATCGGCAGAAGAACACGGCTTCTGTGGAGACTTCCCAAGAACCCATATACTGCTAGACAACTATTTGCAAGGTATTTTCCAGGTCACGTGGAAGTTCAAGACAAGGAAAGGGGAAAAAATTATTATAACTGAAAAACTTTTATCCAGTCCCAGTTAAAAGAAACTCTTTAATCACTTCCGTTGAACAACATGTTTCTTTCCTCAAGACTCAGGGACTGCTTTTACTAAAGGAAGTGGGTAACTTGAAAAGTAATACACAGGGAAGAACAGTGCTACTGAAGACCTCTACAGATAAGAAAGGTGCAGTCAAGTGTCAACAGGGCAAACATGTATTTTCATATATATTTATTCAAGTCCTCTCTGAAGAACTGGACACACTTCCACTGTGCTCTGCAACAAGCTCCAGCTGCCCCAGAGGTGAACTCTGAGAGAACATCTCCACTCCTACCAATATAGACATTAAAACCACGATATCTAATCTGGCACTGTAGAGCAGAAAAAGTAAGCAAAATCAATCGAAGAAGTCCTTTGCATGCAAAACAGTCAAGCAGAGGATGCTCTGACATAGGAGTCAACAAGTTCCCACCAGTTTCCTCTCAAAGTCTTCCAGATGCAACAATTATATTTTGTAGAGAGAGATTCATATAATCTGTTCCTATCACAAATATGCACTACCTTCTGCTGCATTAAAAAGCAAGGAAAAATAACTTTGGGGAAATACAAAGGACAACCAATAAGGCAGAGAGCAAAGAAGAAAATCTCCCTACTGGTCATTTCAGACAGCTGATGAGCAGGTAAAATGGGTACTCCAGTCCCCAGCCAGAGTAAACCAGAGTTAAAATGAGAAGCGTAGAGGACATGCTGCATTATACTGGCACACTGCTTGGGGCACACACACCCCCCCTCCACCCCAGGTGTGGGAAATACAGCTTCAAAGCTCTTCCAGTAAAGAAGACCTTTAAATGGCCAGAATGACTCACAAGCACCCAGGAACTTGTGATGCCCAGGGAGCTGTAACTTCATCATCATCCTTATTCAGATCCTCGCTACTATGCACATGGGCTCTGAGGGATTCATCAGAAGTAGAGGGGGAATTTGGCAGATCCTTCAGTAGAATTCAAGTGGAATTTGAGAAATGAGCAACAAGAAATCACAAAGGAAAGCCAGAATGTGATGTCTCATATTCCCAGTTTCCTTCTTCTCTCATTCTTCCCTGTTCTACAGACTATTCCCCTACGTACCTTCTCCTCCTTCAGAGGCTCCTGGATTTTGCCTCCCACCAGGTTTAATCCATCCCCAAACATGCAAGCATCCTCTCCTGTCCTCCTGCCCCTCTCATATGCCTCAGCCTGGGGGAAGAAGGAGGGAGGAAAGAAAAGGTAAAGAAGCCAGAGCTGGGCCTGTCTTAACTCCCAAAGAAAGGCTTTGGACAGTTTAAGCACAAAGGACCAGCCCAGTGAGAGAAGTGGTACTTGTATTATGACCAAACTCCTGGAAGCAGCCTTTCTCTCGCCATTAGAGAAGTCTCCCATCACACATGCAGTGTCCTGGGGAGCTAGAACAGGCTTGCTGGTGCTTGGGAGAAACATCACTCTGTGCTCAGCCTCTTATGTCCATCTCCAGGAAAGCGCAGGAGGCCACTGCAGGAGATGGAGTCCCCACTGAACAGACCCCTTGGCTCTGACCTGCCACAGCCTCTCTACGTCCAACAACTCTGCTCTCGTTCCTCCAGCAAAGGCAAACCGTGCAGGCAGGGAAAGCAGACAGTGGCTCACTCTTCCTACACCTCCTCACCTCCGTCTGCCGCAAATTTTGAGGACAGGTGTTTGGAAGTTATGGCACTTGCCCCTTTCCCTCATAACCCTCAGAGGGAATTGATTTTGCTTAGCTGCAAAAGGTTACTACAGCAGGAAATGCTGAGGAAGGAGCACATCAGGTCAATGATGTTACCACAGGAGAGAGACCTCCTACCCCCCTTTGTTTCTGATTAACCACATGACACAATATTGTAAAATGAATTTTCAGCCATTACACAGAAGCCACAATCAGTATGTTAAAGCTGAAAGAGGAATGACAGGATATAATCTTCTCTTCAAGTTTATGTGGAAAAATCTAACAAAAAAATTCAATGAACAGCAGTATGTTATTCTGATTCCAGGCAGAAGTGTTTTAACTGCTTTGCAAAGTTATTGTGATCAAAAGATGGTGGAGGTAGAAAAAAGAAGGAACTGCAGATTTCTAGAGCTTTTTTTATCTAGGAGCTAGGGAAATATCTTCTATTGGCCTTTTTTTTTTTCCAAGCCACTGCCCCCTTTTCCAAAAATCATTAATTCTTTATCAGTTGCAGTAGCAGTGCTAGTGTTTTCTATATAATGTCATGCAGAAATGTACACACACACACTGCATTCAGAGATCTGTACCAGAAATTGGACTCACTAAAGCAAAAAAAAGAACCTTAAATAATCTCAGCAGGGAGTATAGAAGAGAGGAAGGGTAGGAAGATGCTTAAAATATATGTGATTAATTCTGTTCTGTGCTAGAATTTTAAACTAGCCTAGATTCTTTACTGCTTTAAGTAAGAATTTCTGAGTTTCTGTCACCAAGGAAAAATGAAACAACATATTTTCATAAACATCTTTTCTGTTTCATGACAATAAACAGAACAGTGAGAAAAATCTTTCCCTTTTTGGAAACACTCATCTTTAAAAACTACCTTCTGGAAAGCTGATGCTTTATCATTTGACAATCAGAGTCCCAGATATGTTAGCAATAGTAGATAACTATTCTGTGAGATGAGACAGAAATCAAGTAAAAAAAATGCTTTGGAAAGTGTTTCTGATGTACAAGCAGTAGTAGACTCCTAATAGCTGCGGTGATGTGGTTTGCAGTTTCAGAAGTAATACCCACATGTCTCCAGTCCTGCCCCCCCAAATCGTTTAATGCATGTCAATATTCAGCTATGGTTAATGCTACCACACAGAACTGCCCTGCTGCACACCTCCCAGTGGGCCTCACCTCCTCCTCTTTAAGCTTTTGTCTCCGTTTTTCTTCAACAGCTGCTCTCTTCTGCTCCTCCCTCTGCCTCTGTTCCTCCAGTCTTCTCCACCGCTCCTCCATTTGCTTTTCATACTGAAGTTTTGCTCTTCTCTCTTTCTCCAATATCTGCTGTTCCCTGGCGGCTTATGCAGAGAAAAAGGTGCATTTCACTTCACGTAAATTTTCTTCTGCTTTAAAATTATTTGATAACACGACACAATAGTGTAAAAGAACAAATGCAATTACACAGGGTCTTAGTACACTAAGATTAAAAATATAGTGCACAAAAGTGCTGAAACAACTAGTAAATCTAAGTGGTTTGCTCAATAAACAAATAAGGAAGCCCTTGTACACAAGGTGACAGTTTGTGCCCCATATCTATGTAAAAACAGTGTACAGAACTTTTTAAAAACAGTTTTTTGTTTATGCTTCAAATCTCCCTGTAGCTTAAAGCCAAATTATTTTTTCAGACATAACAAATGTTCCCAGTAAGCTTTGAAGTGAATCCATTACGTATCTTGAAGCAAAAGCCCTTGGAATTTCTTTAAAACTGCTTCTTGTTATGGAGCTGCCTTCAAAATAAATACATGAAAACAACATGTGCTAAGTTTTCTATGAAGTTTTGAAAGTACACCATTCAGCCCATAATTTCGTACTCCATCTTTACCCACTTCTGCCTCTTCACATGAAAAAACATTACTTCTGTTATCGAGGGTTTGCCTAGTTGTTTATTCCAACCGGAGCAATAACCTTCTTGTGACATCACCTTGATACAGAAATTCAGACTGCAACATTACATCCAGGACTGTTGCTTCAGGTTTATGTAGGAGAACAAGTAGCAGAAGTTGATGTGGCAAATCACGAGGAAAAAATTCACTTTTCTCATGCAAGTGTATTCCATAAGAAGGCAGGACAGAGGAGTTCAGTAAGCATGCCCACATACACACAAGTCTGTAATGTCACATACCAACACACATACAGCCCATACCAAAGAAGGAATATTCTCACAGTTGCCAGGCTAAGAACTTGAAAGTTAGGGAAAGTCAGAATTAATGCTGTTTATACAGGAGCTAGTCTTTCATCACACTCACCTATTCAGCCTCACACTGCTCCTTCAGTTCCTGTTTCCTTGTACAGAACACTTTCGCCCTTCTCTCTCGCAGTATCTCCCCATCATTCTTGCCCAGACATCTCAATTCCCTCTTCTAAGATCAGCCTTTTTCCCTCAGCTCCTGCCCTCAGGCTCTTTAACTACAATTGTGACCATCAGTCCCTTTTGGCCTCATTACATCCTCAAACCCTTGGGTGAAAGCCAGAGTCTTTCCAATACGTAGATCCTTTTCCAGCAGTTGTACTTCTTCCCCTTGAATACAGAATCCTCCTAAAATACTTCTTCTTCAAACTCAGCCTGCTTTGCAGAACACCTTCTAGCTTATTCTTGTTAGAAATATAGTTGATGTTTTCTTCTTTTTTTTTGCCTTACAAAAATCCACTAATTCCTCCCCACCCAGGACAGGACAGTATGGGGGGCGGAGGGTGGTCGGTGCTGCAGGTGAGCCTGCATTAAATGTGTGAAGTCAGAATTGTCAACAGAAAAAGAGTTACCTCAGAGACAGTGGAAGACAAGTGACCGCTCATTAATTATTCACAACTGCTAGCCAGGTCACGTAGAGCAGGTGGAAAAAAGCATGCTGGAGATCATAAAAACCAAAAATAAAGTGCCCAGAGATTTTGCTAAGATTACCTTCTGAGTAAGTAGGTGAAATTGGGGACTGATTCTGGACAAAGAGGCAAACCATTCTGTCATCAGGAACATACCTGTTCCTTAATTTAGGGATACTAAACCACTGATTAATGATTTTTGGCTTCACTGAAAAGGTTATTCCATATTGCTGCAAAGCATCTACTGACTGCTTAAAGATCTGACCTTGTGGGAAACACGCTGCTTTTTTCTGAACTTCTAAAAGAAATCTGCCACCGTCAAACTGTGACCAAAATCCAGAGCTCCCCATTACAGAAATGGTCTTAACTCTAAAAAATTATGTTCCCAGAAGGCACATATGACGTCTGGGAAAAAAACACTTTCCAAATTCCCTGGGCCAACCACTCCCAAATCCTCCAGGTTTCAGTCTCCCTCTCATCTCTTCTGCTTTTTAATCCAAGTCCTTTCCAATCTACTCATCATGCCACTTTCTCAGGAACCAGCAGCAAAGGGATAATCCAGAGGACAGAAGAGATAGCCTAGTCTGGGCATACCTGGAAGAGAAGTAAGCTACAGCTCAGGCTGGTTCATGCCCCAGACAGACAGAACCTCAGGGGAGATTAAGTACTAAACAGCAGTAGATTTTCACTGGAACTACCAAAAGGAATCTTGCTGACCAAGCCCATGGTACTAAAAAATGTCAAGTCACTGGTCTCAAGCCTCAGGTTTTGTCAAGAAATGGTCAGCAGTTTGTTTATTTAATGCAAGGAAACCAGCATTTTCCTATGATTCTTCTCACAGGTGTCCATATTGTTTTAGTTGACATTTCCTCCAAATATATGCCCAGTTTAAATTTTACAAAAAACATAAAACACCGACAATTCCTTCTGGTTGGTATTGCCAGGTAACCTCTAGGAACAGTGCTCCCAGCCTTTCTTGTCATTACAATAAGGAAAAGTGAAGTTAATTGTTTAACACTTTTTTTATTTATACATACATACATATATATATATACATACAGACTACAGAAAGTCCAAATCAAAGTCTCAGAGTTAATTTTATTCATGCATATATATAAACTGTGTATACAGCCCCCTTATATATATTGTATATATATTTTATATATATTTTTCTATTTTACACACACATCTATATATTTTACAATTCTCTCAATATTAATAGATTAAAAATACCTTATTATTTAAAAAAATTCTCTGAAACCAATGCTTATGCTGTTCAGGAACTAAATAATATTATTTCTCATCCTGTTGAAAGATTAACCATTTAAAAACTTATGGAAAATGATCTGCTTTAAGAACTCTATGGTATGTTTCAGTATGACTAAAACTTAACAGGCTAAAATTGATGCTGCTTTGCCAAATCATCCTACATATTATCCTGAGTATTATCCAAAGCTTATTTGGTATTTTTACAAATCAGAATCCTAACAGTCAGTATCTTGAACATAAACCTATATTCAAAAGCACATAAATCAAAGAAGAATATCAACTCATTACTATAGAATATTAAACACTTGAACGGAAAATCCAGAAAGACAGATTAATTTTTAAATTTAATTCAAAAGAAGTGATAATGACTAGGAACAGACTGAACCACAATGTTTAAAATTCATAACAGAAAAAATGTTGTTAGTTACTTAATCCTATTAACACATATACATAAATAATACATACACCTCCTGCCAACTTACCAAGGTATTTCTCCCTTTCTTCTCTTCTTTCCTTTGCCAGTCTTTGTCTTTCATCAGTTTTTAAAAATCCATCAATGGCTGAAGACAAAGAGAAGAAAATAAAAGTCTTAAAAAGGTGTTAGTAAAACTAAAGAAGCATGCAAAAGAAATTAAAAAAATCCATGAAAAATAAATAATTACTACTGTATTTAATAACTCAAGTAACAAAAACAATTTTGCACTCGTACACGTGCAGGTTAACAAGCTGGGATTTGGATGCATCCTACCTATTCTGCTGAACTCCAAGAACAGTTTCTACTACCTACTGCTGAACTCCAAGAACAGTTTCTCAGTGTAAATGCGTGACTCCTCAGAGCAAACAAGTATGCTGTTGGTGCTTGTTTCAGAATGTAAAACTCTCTTGGGAAAAACCATAAGCATGCAATTAACCCTTATTTATCTTTGCTAGTAAGCTCATTTTAAATTTTTTTGGCTAAAAAGAAAAACGGTAGCTCAGAAGAGCAATAAGCAGCCTTGGGGAATCCCAGCCTTCATCTTTATGGCTTACCACAGCCCCACAGTCTCCATGCTCAGTAGCACCAGCTCATTTCAACAATCACCAGTTATCCCTGGATGAGGCTATGCAGGCAGCAGCCCTCCTGCCCTCTTTTCCAGGTAGGAAGCACTTTGTTTCCTCCTCGAGTTGGTATCTAAAAGTAGGTTACTTTGGGAGGAGGTTGCCTAAGGATGTTATGTACCTGGATCCAGACACCCCAGTTCCTTACACAGCATGAGCAACTGAAAAGCCTAATTTAAGGAAGCAGGAGGGCAGAGTGTGACACACCAGGTGCCTCAGGGTCACCTGCCTGCATGCCCTGGAACAAACAGCCAGACAGACCTTCTGCAATACCACGGGTAAGGCCACCAACCAGTACCTTGACAGACCATCTAAAGGATGGTATCGTTTTAAAACAGCTGATGGGGCCTCCAGTGCCCTCCTTTCTCTCTTTGTTTTCAGGATCTCCTGGGGTCCGGGCAGTGCAAACAGGCATGGTGTCCCGCAGCACGTTTACATCCTTCGCAATCATTATCTGCGCTCCCTACTGAGTTACTGAATTATAATTAAGACCCCTTCCCTTTTGCTCTGAGAACTGCAGTTACTAATTTTATCATATAAATACGAGTGGAAAAGTTACACAGACTGTAACCCCAAGTCGCTTCCTGTAAAAAGTAACACTTGTAGGCTCCTTTCCAAAGGCATTCTGTCTGTGGGAGCAAGGATTTTGCATGGAAAGTACCTTTCCATAAAATGCACTGTGGTACAGGAAGGCTGAAAGCCAGCTTTGGTGGTCCCTAGTGACTGGTTAGACACACAGGTCTCAGCTGTCCCCCATTACAGTAACAGCTTGCTTTTTCCCCAAGCAGCATCTCCAACCCTCCCCGGCACACACAGAGGGCCACTACCTGATGGCAGCCAGGCCCCCGGAAAATTGTGATTACAGCTCCCAGCTGGTTAATTACAACTAAATTTGTGGGTCAAACACATTTATTTATTTATTTATTTGTGTGTTTGTTTATTTATTACCGAAGACTGCCTCACTTCCAAACTCGTCTGCTCGTTTATTCCCTTGGCTACCATTCATTGTCACATTTGACAAGGAAGGAGAGAAGAGGTGGCAGCTCAGTAAAACAACCGTGGCAAAGGTTTGTAACTACTTCGAAGGGGCCTGGCAAAAAGTAGCTAAGAAGGTGAATCCTGTTGTCAGCCTAGTTACATTACAGCTCCAACAGAAAGGTTTTCATAGATCTGAAAGTCAAACCATAATGAAACCTACAACTCAGGCTAGAAGCAGCAGAGGAAAGTGAAATCAAGACTGGACCAAGAGTCCAACGACAGAAGACACCTTGGGAACCAGCGGAGGCTGGAAAAGGGGAAAGAGACAAGCAGAGGCACAAGTTAAGGTCTTCTGTGGCAAAGGATGTAAGTCAGATGGAAAGTATGGAATCCAAGATGGGGATAAGGTGGAGGGATAGCAGAGGAACAGCAAGACAGTTCATGTTCATGGACTTTGTTCACAAAATCCTGCACTGATTCCCATCTGACTCTCCTGCTTACAGCAACTATCTCTGAAACCCATCAGCAAAAATACATCCCATTATGTCTGTCAATAAAATTACAGGTAACTCATCTCTGCTTTGACTGCTTCATGAACACAACTAGTAGAAGTGGATCTAAAAATCTTGCTCACAACTGAGCTATCCAAAATAGAGGCACAATTTTTCAGGTTGGCTCTCTCAAGCATTTGGACATCTCCACCCCACTCAAACAATATTAAAAGATGATCAAGGCTGTAAAGTCAGATACTTAAGAAATGAGGATGCATCTGAACTGAAAGTCTGTACAATCCTTATTTTGCCTGGTCTTACACATATATTACACATTTTTCATGGTAGGAAAAATGGTTATTTATTCAGTGCTTAAGACGTGAGCAAAGTTCAAAGTTATTAGTGTTTTTTGCTTCATTTCTTTCTGAAACTAAAAAGTACACAGAACTGTATCTGAAGTCTGTCTTAGAGAACAGCACTCCAGACTTGGCTATGTCACAGGTGAAACTACAAATATATGGAATTACTGCTCATTATACATGCAATACACCAACATGCAAAAAATAGAGGAAAACTATAGGCAATCTAGTAAGTAAAGGCATCAAACACATATGCACGTGGCAAGAGTAGCATTAAAATAGCACAGGCATCCTCAGTACTGGCATTTCTTAACTCAAGTACTTGACTTCGTGAATTAGCACACCTGCCAAAAATCAGGAGTTTGCTTGCCTTCAGAAAGTAAATATAGCTTTGAAGGCCAGAATAACTATTCCCCGGGTAATAGCCTGTACCTTGGGATGACTTTTGAAGGCCAAAATTAGCGTATTTACTACACATCTTCATAGAATATACATTATAAACACAATGGGCACAGCAGTTGCCTGTGGCGAGAAATCTCATTAATGACAGGAATTCAAATTCTGTTTGACAAAACGGACTGCAAGCAGCAAGCTGGCACAGGTAACTCTACCCTGGGAATAACGTTAAGGGCATCCCTGCCCGTAACAGGGAACTGCCAGCAGAGGGCAGGACAAGGTCTGAATGAACAAAGCCTCACAGCAAAAAACCTCTCACTGCGGTAGGTGACCTCAGGGTAATAGTCTGTGCACGCAGCTTTATCCTGAGCCATCCTCATGCTTACAGCTAAGCCTCTGATCCCTCAGTTGGACAGGCATGTAACAGCTAACAACATGCTTAAGAGTCAGGAAATAAATGCAGGCAGCTTGTGCCTTCTGTCAAACAGAGTAATGAATACAAGGAGACACCAGCAGAAAATTCTGTTATAAACCTTTATTTCCAGACTTGCAGAAGAATAAGGAAACTGCTCAGATAGTAACATCAAAGATTTCACTCTAAGGAAGCATGCACACAAATTACTGCTACTTGTTAACAAATCTCCCAGCCCTCCCCAAAAGCCCCCTTTCCAAAAAGTCACTCTGAAAGGCATGCTTCTAACCACAGGGCTAATTCCACGAGACTGGGCCTCATTTTTTGATTGAGGGAGGCCAGCTGTTCCTCTGGGACTTTGATACAATGAGCATTTCCAAAGGCAAAGGCCATAACTTAAACCCAGTTAAAATGTCAGCAGTAGTCCTGCAGCAGTAATATCCCAGCTAACACTACAGGATTCCTTCAATACCTTAATATTACTTTGAAATAAATATTCACAGAAGTAGAAAACAACATGTTAATCACTGCTTCAGCCCCTTTTCGTGGGCAAGGTAAACCTGTTCAGACTGATGAAACAGTGCCAGAACAGGTCTACGCACACTCTGCTCTGCTCCACATACTGCTTGTGTAAGTCTCTTGGTGGTTGCTCAAGATAAAGGAAGGTTGTCCTGCCCTTATGAGACACAGGGCAAGATCTGTCTTTTGAAATCCATATCCTGTTTCTGGTGAGAAAACAAGTTCTCGAGCAGGACAGTCAAGCTACTGGGAGCTGAGACTACATTTCAGAAGGACCAACCAGTTGCTTGGACACCTCGTCTCCTGAAATTCACACCTGAGTAATTGTCAGCAGGTAAGTTCTCTGTTCTTTTTGGTTTTTTTTCCCTCCTACTTTGTTGTTAAACCCACACACCTTTCTCTCCTCTATAACATCCCACAGTATTTGGTCTCACAATGTATACATAACAGATATAGAAGCCTTTGATGGCTGGCATCCCAAAACAGGAGGGAAGTCAGCTGGGGAGCCGAGGCCAGCTCAGTGTTCAACATACTGAGACCTTTGTCCATTCCACATGACACTGTCCAACATTTCTAGACCTTTGCCACAGTATGTGTCATCTACACTGATGTTGCTGCGTTGGTGACATTCCCAGTTTGGATGCAGTCCTGCCAACGGGTGGCCTTGTCTGGGACCTGATGAGCCTGAGACACCACTGCACTTACACCCACCATTCTGCAAACTCTGTTGTTTCAACTAATATAAACTTAATCTGTAAAATCAAGGTTTTCCTCCCTAAAAACTTCCTTTCTCTCCCTTGGGACTGTTCTTCGAGAAAATAATGAACAGCCTTTTCCACGTGCCACCGCTTCCCTCTGAGTACTACTGAATGAAGAATGTTCAAAGTTTCAGTTACTGACTATACTTTGGGGGCGAAAGAAGTTATAAAACTGCATGTGACTGTACCTGGATGACACTTTCTGTTGGCAAAAGGCATTTTTCCTGAATTTTAATTATGGTATATAGCTGAAAAGCTTTCAGGTAGAGGCAATGTGCAAACAACACAAGGGCTCTGCAGGTATGTTCAGTAAGATTAAGTGCATTGTTGTCTTTTTTGATAATTGTTGTCTTCTTTACACTTTAATTAAAAATCTTAATACAAAGAATCAGAATATTTCCAGGTTCAGCTACTTAATTTTTATGTTTGCCAGGCTGGATTTCAAATACAACCAGCAAACAAAAAGGGACATTTTCCATTATGTCTAATGAAAATACCAGGAGGGCTATCTGTTGTTATAAAGATGTTAAGTAGATGAAGTAATTAAAGGCAAACAGTTGCCAAACACAGTGACATTTCAGACGCCCGAGGCTAATTGTCTGAGCGGTGGCCTGGCAGATAGAGCAGAGAAGCTGTCAGGGACTGCACACTCTGGTTAAGCATCTAGGACACCTGCCTTATGTTCCTGCTCCCCACTCTGGATTTTCAAACTATTCATTTGAATCAAGAACTTCAGCTGTAAACTATACTTAACCAAAGATTACAATGGCAAAATATATCCTACCGGTATGTTTATTTAAGTTTAAGGTGAAATTTCTCCAAAATGCTGGCCAAATAACCTTGAAATGACGTATCTAATACATCATTTGGTGATTGCATATATTAACAGAAATATCTGAATTACTGCATGGGGAGCAAAAACTTGCTAAAAAATAAAAGGCATATCTTCTCAGTTCTGCATGAGCCCACAGACACCTAATCAGCTCTATGGGATTGTGTCCTTTACGTACAAACAGCATGTGCAGCCCTAACAGTGCCCCACAGAGATTCCAGTATCAGGCAGACACAGCAGATGCACCTCAAGAGCTCTCGGAGGATACATCAGCAGAATGTTTTTACTTATGAAAACACCAGACAAATAATAACAATAGATTAATTATTTAGTTTACTGAACAGGTCCCTACCAGACAGTGCACCACACCAAGCACATACAAAGCAGCAGCACTGTGTCAATGTGTGTTCTACACTGATGTTTTATTTACGTGCTTCTGTAATCTCGGGCAGAAAGGAATCTGGAGACATAACCAACACCTTGGTGGTGTCTTTCTCCCAGATTTAACACACATGAGCATTTGTTGCTGTATTTTTCAAACACCACTAGACCCCAGATCAATTTGGAATCTGTAGGTAGGATCTTCCCTTCTAGCTTGTCAAGCAACTTTCTGCTTCCTGGAACGGATTTAAAAAAAGAAACAAAAATATGGCTTTTAACTCACAATTAGTGTTTTGAAACTACTAGCGTTTGCCAAGGAGTAACTGGTGGCACTAGCTGGAAATTTTGTACAGTCACAATAAGCAAAGCCTCAAACCCCAAAGCTATAACCATTACAAATGAAACATTTTTTTTTCCATGACTGAAATCTTTTCCTTCTTTCACTCACTGCGTATCTCCTGAATTAGCAGTAGTCCCAACATGTATTTAAGATTTATGCATTGACTAACTTGCACAGACTAGTTTCACTGACTTAGCAGAACTACTTTGTTAAAACAGAAAATATGGAAATATCTTGTTCAGATCAAGAAGCCCCTGCAATGCCCCACCCAAGTTTGAAAAAAAAAAAAAAGTCCTATCACTCACATACTATCAAAATAAATGTAAACACATTTGTTGGAAGGAGAGCAGCCTGTAAATACTGTATATACTGTAAACACTGCTTGCCTGGTTCACTTCACTTTGACTTCTGCAAGAAAAAGCCTAACTGTAGAACAGTAACCCTCAAGTCACAGTAATTTTGTCCAAATTATCTAAGGGAAATGTTTTAGGATCATATACATTTGTTTCTCTATTGCAGTGAATTCAACCTGAACAACCTCATTTTAGGAATATACACATCAAAATCAAAGAAATTCCATTTATTTGCTAACAACTTTTGTTACTCAAATGAACTAGAAGTTTTGTGTCTATAGTGTAGTGTAGCACACTTCAATTTCTTATTAAAAGTGTTTCTGGACTTACATTATACATTCATGTATCAATATCTGCTGATGTTACATATTTATTATTAGGTACCAGGTTTCAGAGCTCAGTGAAAAACTAGCATTTCACTGAGGAATTCAGATATTTTTAGCATCAGCAGACTAGATGGAAACTGTAAGTATCCATTTCTCCCACCTCCTGCTAGCTGGTAATCCCCAAATGCACATTAAAACGCACTTCCTATTCGAGTTAATTGGCTTTGCTGGTGCATGGCACGGAACAGTGACCTTATGCTTTGGTGGTTTTACAACTGTCACTCTTGTGCTGCGCTATCAAATGGCAGCTGAAGTGCATAAAGACAGCAAAAGTGGAGGGAGAGCACTGAGCTGCTTTTCCATATCCAGGTAGCAGGAGGTTTAGTGGAAGCCTTGCACAGCCCTCAGCCGGGCACGAAGCTGACCTGCAGCTGAGGTGCAGCACGGCTCTCATTTTACTGCGGGCTGTGTCCCTGCCGACAGCGGTGATCACTCCTTCAAACCTTCGCAGCAACACCCTGTGCTGTAATTTAAAACCAAGGGGTGCAGGAGCCAGTATTTGCAAATACTACCCGAAGAGAACAGGGAGCTTCCCGGCTGTGAGCACTCAGGTGAGCTGGAGCACACTGCGCTGAGCTCCTGTCCTCGTGCTCCGGAGCTGTTCAGTGCCACTGGCCGTGGGACACGAGTGACCTTCCCCTCCGCGGTGGGTGGCTGTGCTGACTCCACCACAGGCCAGACACCCCCAAACCCCCCCACACCAGCATCCATGAACCTTCATTTCTCACTACACCCTGTCCTCCGCCATTACCAAAGATTCAGAGAGAAAGCTTTAGGATGTTTCTGTTCTCTGTGATGTGCAAAGTGGATATAGAGCATTTAACAAAAGAAAAATCTATTTGTAATTTTCCATTTATATACATCTTTCTACAAAAAAAAAGTGTTGATGCCTTACTAATAAGGCATGAACTTATCAAGGACTAACCTAAATAACCTCCAATTTGCTCTGCCTCTACCAGGTGCATTGCTGAGAAAGTGTATTATTCCACATAGAATTAGCCACCAAATATCAAATGCAGAAGCACATCTTGCCTGTGATTTGGCAAAATCTTCCAATAAAAAAGATGCAAATCTGATTAATGCACAGCAGACATGATCAAGTGAACTCATCCTTTATGGACTTGATTATGATTAGGAGTGACAGTTAAAATGTTGCTTTTGCAGTGCTTCACATTAATCATATTTCCCATGTATTTATTTCAGGGAGAGCACCCACTGATTAACAAAAAAAAAATCAAAAAAACTTATTCTAGGAACATGTACAGTAACTCCTCATAGGGAGGAAAAGCTTTAGGAAAAAATTTTTTGTCTTTTAACCTTTTTCCTTGCATTTTAGTAGATGTACTACACGAGCATACTTCATATTTATAATGTTATGCATAGATATCCAGTTTTAATTAACTTTCTGGTCACTATATCAAAGTGTACTCCATACAGCTCCTGCTTTTGCATCCCCCAGTCTTGGGCCTTAGATATAATTCTTAATAAGTCATATAATTTAGTGATGGAATCCAAACACTTGCCCTTTTAAATCCGGAACGTGAACTTTTCCCTCTGACCTTTATGCAGTCACTTCACCCCATCTGAGAATCTAATCATTCTAGGTCTTCCATCAAGAGCCTAACCTGTCCTTGTTGGAGCTTCTGCCTGGTTTTCTACCCGTCTGTCAGCTGTGAGCTTCTGACTCTCAAGGAAGCTTTCAGTGGATGCAAGTCCACCTGCAAGACACTGCTCAGATGATGAATTACTTGCCCCAGATGAAGAGATCAAAAATATTTCATTTGCACACCTCCTTTTGTATGCAGTGTATGTATCTCTGTATGATCATTTTTAATGATTGTTCTTGATCCAACTATTTAATATTGGCTACTGTGCACAGAGTTCATTGTCTCTGTTAGAAACCAAAACAATCCCCCCAAAGGATAAGGCTCCAAAAGCAAGAACCTCATTCAACTCTTACCCTTGAACTACATTAGAAGGTCTGAATTACCGAGAGCTCCTAGATGTCTAGGAAATACTCCAAAGTGGAGTTTGCCTTAACATTGACTCTGGCAACCTAATTTATGCATGAGGCTAGTGGAGCCTGTTGAGGGAGTTCAAGATGATGAGAGAACAGTAAGACAGCCACAACTGTAACTGGGACATGTCCTGCCGCCCCCTTCCCTGCCCCATTCTCTTGGAGACACAATGTTTGCATTTTATAGATACAGAAGGACTTGGATCTATTAGGTTAGTACTTGGAAGATTATTTTTCAAGGGCAAGAAATGGTTTGGAGATGGACTGATACACAAATAAGGCTGATCATTTCCGCATGCCTGAAAAGAGTTATGTGAACCCATGTGCTTAAGTAGAATTTATTTGGATTTTCAGTACTTTAAAAAATGTTTAAAAGATTAAGTCTGCCTTTTTACCAGCAGAAGATAAATCTTTGTTTAATCTGTAATTTCTCAGAGGATTATTCACTGAGTTCCCACTATAAATTGTATTAGCCATTTATGCAAATTCAGAACACAAGTCACATTATATATGCAGCTCTTAACCTGCAAAATAATTAAGATATTTTACCAAACCACAACTGTTCTACACAAGAGGGATGAGTGGATTATGCATCCACTGATTTTTCAAGTCTCAAAAAGAGGAAGGGTTGGGGTTTTTTTCAGGGTAAGAATTTGGAGCTTTTACAAAGATTCACAAAAACCTATAAAACTAAAGGGCAAAACAGAAGTAGAAAGTGACTAAGCTATATGCAAAGTTTTTGAATAATACACAAAAATGAAAACATACATTGAATCCAGGACTGACAGCACACTTAGGTCAACACAAAGAGGCCAATTAAAACATAGTGGGTCACTAAGCTTTGCAGTGAGGAGCGCTTAGCATAGAGATCAGGTCCTGTATTCAGTATTTTCTGTCAAAGTTCATCTAAACTTCGGCTGTGACGTGTGGCAAAACTGCGCAGGATGAAGGGAGACTCCAGTTTGCACTGCTGTCTCCTACCCTCTTCTGTGACCTTCATGACCCAAAGAGAAAGAAGTCAAGAGATGTATTCAATATTACAGTCAACAACGTGCAGTTTTCACTGCCATGGCGAGTTTGCCGCTCCTGCCCCAGCTCAGGAGAAGTCCCATGCAGCAGCAAGCACCGCAGGCACCAGGGGACAACCACAGGGACTCGACCGGTATTCCCTTGGCACGATCACTACTGCAGAGGCGTCAGGCACAAACAGGCTCTTGCACAGACACGTGCACTCTACAGGCATTGTCTTTTCACTGTTACCCAAATTCACTTCAGGGAACAGAGATACTGGCCCAAGATGCTATTTTTTAAGAAAACACAAATACTTATACAATTATATTTCTTGGAGTATTTCTGTCGATCCTTCTAACATCTGGAGAAGACTGACTTGATTTCAGAAGTAACATTTACACTGGCATGTAAGTGTTAGACTTACATGTAAGTGTTTTGTGTCCAGATGCTTTCTGGACACAAAAAAAAGGCAGCAGAAATTAATTTAAAATGTTTTAACACAAAAATGTGGTTTATATTTGTCTATAATTACAAAATTCTATTAAAAGGTTTGTATGGGTCTTCCATGACAGCATAAGAAATGCTATTTGTTTGGTTCAAAAGAAAATTTTTTATGACTTTATTCCTTCTGCCTCTGTATACTCTTGCATCTAATTTTGTAGCAAATTTCTGTTTTCATGTAAGGGCATAGCTGGAAATCTGGTTCACAGAATCGAATTTTTCTGGTAATTCAAATTCTTCAAACTTCGAAAAAACCTCTATGGGCACTGAAAAGCTTCCTTTCTTACAGGGCTGTGCCTTGACACCAGATTCTCTACTGAAATGTTCTCAGAAATCAGGGCATTCATAATCAACTCCCTGCTGAGAGTGGTGAATTTGGGGGCATGTAATATGGGGAGAGCTTTTACTGCATCTGTGGTATCACCTGTTTTTACCATCTTTGGAGGAACACCCTTCAGACAGTAAGTCCTGTCAAATTTGGTTGAGGCTGACTGATGGCTTCAACAGCTGGTGAGAAGAAAGAAGGATGGACAGATAGAAAAGTGTAATCCTCTACAGCTTATTTCTTTTTGAACAAATACAGACAACTGAGTTCTTGAAATTGTAGCCAGACACTTAAAACCTATATCAAAGTCCTTATTCATTTGCATGCCTTGAGAAATACAGCATATTCAGTGTATGATGCCCTACATCGATTCAGGTTTTCTACCTTCAAGGCCCCAGCTACTCACAGCAGGATGGCCTTGGGTAAAAAGAAAAATCAACTCAAGAAAATCTATCAAAATTATGGAAGTTTCTAAAAACAACACACACAGATATCTGCATGTTATGGTTTTTAATAACCTAATAATTCAGAGAAAAATCACTATCTTCTTCTGCACATTTTCTGAGTAACTCACCTAGAATAAAGGCATAGATTAGCCAAAACCCACACATTTAAACACACAATTTAAATGTTTTAGGAAAAAAACATATGATGTTAAGTTGTACTGATGTTATGTGGTAGTAAGTAACTGCTCGACATTTAAACTGAGAGGCTTAAAGAAACACAGAGACAATATCTGAGTACTTTAAAAGAAGCTTAATCCGGTGTCATGACATTAAACTGCCAAGATAAACTGACCAACAATACTGGAAGAATAATTTTCAATGGCAGTTTCTTTTGGGTTACTTATAAAAAGCCGAATGGGAAATTGAGTGCTTGCAGTTCATAAAAAAAATCACTGTTTAGCTAAAAAAGTGGATGGTAATAGATGAGCTTGAAAAAATTATTTGCATGGGACATACCAAGCTCTAAAAGGAAGCAAGGACAATTATTTGCACAAGTGAGCAGTAGCATAAATGCACTAAGGTTGACTGCTCCTGAATGATTGCGACAATCCCACTCACAACTCCCTCCTGTGGGTGATGCCACACTGAACACACCAAATCTAATCACTCAGCCAGACTCTTAGGCACACACGTTTATTTAATGCTGTGACACGGTCTAGTAACGCGTGGTGTGGATGAGTACGTGGGGATAAAAAGAAAGCTCTTCAGTAGAGATAAATGGACGATGAATGCGAGAAACCAAGGGTCGCACGTGCTTGTCAGGCAGTGCTTTGTTCTAATTCATTTTGAAAACACTTGGATAGTGATTTTGCAATTAAATTATCTACTTGTAATACAATGTAATTATACATTTTGGAAGATAGAGGTCAGTTCGTTTAATTCTAATGTACATTTACACTTTGTAAGCCTACAATTAGCCTGTACATGGGTTGGTTGGCATTTTCTATTTAAAATTTACTTTTTCATTTTTCTCTTGTTCATTTGTTCCTCCCTTTTCCCCTTTTCTGATGTATTGCAATTGTGGTTTTCATAAAACAGTTATTGACAGAAAATGTAACCTGACTGATCCTGCAAATAAAACAAATGTAGCTTTATTTGGCACCAAAATGTAGGAATCTACTGTCAAAAGCTTATAACTTAACATCCACTTTGCATCAAAACAGAGAGCAAAATAATCCTGGTTTAATTCTTGTCATCACCTTTCCTTGCCCCAGTGTCAACACTAAATCCCAAGCTATGTTCTTTCCTACTTGATATTTTTCTTTTCATGTCACAAAACCAGTAAGACAGGAAGATCTAGTTTTATACAGTACATCAGTTCTTGACATTGCACCATTAAATCTTTCTGTACAGTTATTCTGTGTCTGAGTATCTATTACAATTTATTCCTTACCTTTGCCCTTCATATCTCACTGTTGTTTCTACTGAGACAGTGAAACTGTCCACCTCTCAGGCTTCCTGAACTGGCATCACAGCTACAGAGCAGAGATACAAACAAAACTTTCCTCATACGTGGAACATCTTCAATTATTTAAAATTCCTATTCTGGATCCTACAGAACTAAAGACACTTTTATTAAAAAAATACCTTCTCAGCTATACCACTGACATAAACTGGTGCAACTGTGCAACACAATTACAGAAATACCATACAATTATAGAACTACCATACAATTATCAATGGATGAACTTTATCTTCCAGCAATCTACCAATTTTATTAAAGTCAGACAATCTTTTCATCACTTTTTTTTTTTGTTTGCAATGTACTTACTTAGGATTTACCACATATATAATCATGTCCTGTTGCTATCTTCTATCTCAGAAGAGACCGGGCTGTAGCAGTTGGGTTTCATATGACTGCCTGAAATAATCTTCCATGAATTATACAATATAAGGTAATTACAAGTGATAAATAGTTGCTAAAGGTATTAAGCATTACTTGGAAAAACCTTAACTAAGAATTTATCCAGTTTACAAACCACACAGACAATGGAAACAGGAAGAGTTAATCCAAAGGAATTTGCAAGCAAAACAAAACTGAAACACAGTAAGACTTCAGCAGTCCCCACAAAAGCCAAGGTCCAAGCATCCTGATCAAGCATTGTAACAGGTCTAGTGGACACCATTAGAGTTTGGGGTCAACACTGAAATTACCTTGCAGCTGTGCACTCCATTTCACCGGTCAACTCATTTATTAAGAGAGGTTTTACACAGAACATCCCTTGAAGACACCTCTGGCATAGAGGAGGGATCCACATGGATGGACCCCAACTGAGGTTGCAGGCTGGCTGCACGGCTGGGCTGGGCTCTGGGCTATGTTCCAGGTAGCAGCTCCATCTCCAGCCCAATTCCTGCTCTTCCCACCTGGGATCCCTGGACCCAACTGATCACCCTACTAGCATGGGACAATTAAACTGAAATTTAGACTGAAATTACCATTGTCAGTGGAGCCTCCTCCCAGCTCCCTGCTGTGCTGCACAATTTTCAACACACAAAACTCTGAATTACTCCTTTGATGGTTCTCCCACATAAAACAAAGTGCTCAACTCCACATCTCTGTAACTCACAGCCCAGGAGCTACTTGATTGCACACAGAGGGCATAGGCTGCACTCAACAGCCCTGCAAAGGCAGGGGACCAGTGACCACTGTCTTTATCTCAGGCTCCTTTTTATTTCTAATCCCTTTTACTGCAAGAGAAACCTGCATGCTTTTTTCCACTTCTGGCTTCCAGGAATCACTAACTGACATAAAACAGGATAGTTTTTCACCACATAAAACAAAAATTCAAAAAAATAGGGTGATATCCTACTAGTCTGTCCATTGGATAGCAACTGAGTAAAACAACGGCTATGTCAGCAGCAAACACTGTACCAGGTTTCTGGTACTTTTAAACATAAATGTCTCCTCAAGTCTAATTGTTAAGTGAATCAGTGATATTTACTTGTCTCTCTTTTTTCTTTTTTTTTAAACAGAAGCTTGTAAGAGGTTTTTTCTTTTGACAGAAAATTAAAGCCTTTAAAACTGGTATTACTATGTTCTTCTGTTTCTATCTTAATAAGCCACACATGCCCACTACCCAACACTATGATCATGCTGGACCAAACACTTTATACATAAAAAATGTTCATAAATAAACAATTCTGTTAACACACAGAGAGGGCTGCTGGTGCATGAGTAACCAGAAGCCAGCAAACCATCCATTTGCTCACTGCACAGGGGCCACCAGCTGCCAACACAAGGGAAAAGCTGCTCTGCTCCTTAATGCACACCTCAAGAAACCAGCAGCCGTTCCTGCATAACCAGCGAGAATTGATCAGATAAAGACTATTTGAGGGAAAAGAAAATGTTAGACTTACACAGCAAAGTTTTGGGTCCCCCCCGCCCTGCTTTGTATTAAGTGCTCTCCTTTCTGGTCATGCTGCTCGTGAACATTTCCCCAGATTAAAGGTTGGAATTTCAACAAGAGTCACCACATTCTGAGTGCTGAAATAGAAGTATTTTTATTTTGTCACCTTAAAAAGCAAGACTTAGGATGAAGGGTGTTTTGAACACACATTTGCTGAAGGGCAGATTCCTACCCTATGTAATCCATCACGGCAGTTCAGCTAAAAGATCAGGGCTACTTGCCTAATAAAATCCGCGGCTCAAAAAGTCCAAGGTGATGTGTCTATCAAAGCCCAGTTAAAGGTCCACATATAAAAAAAAAAAACGCAATAACCAAACCAAGACAACCCCATGCGTACACACAACACAGCTACAGAAAAAGTTCTGAAATTGATAAAGGCAGAACCAGGAGGAAATCTGAAAAGTTTCAGTTTGAAAACAGGAAGTATTCAAGGTGAAAATTAAATCAGCCTGCCTTGCAAACAACTCTCATTATTAATATCATACAGATCTAGCCAGATGGGAGACAATATCCTGCACAGTGCAGCTGAGAAAAACAACAGCAGGGAAATAAAATCATTCTTCTTTTCAATTGTAATACCACAGCCAGCACTAACAGTTGTTTTCAGAAAACACTCTGCAGGGTTTATTTTAAACAAAAAGTCAAGTACAGCTTCTCATAAGTCTTGCTCATAACAGCCGCTGCAGCAGACAAGCCACAATGATTTCCTTCTCCGTGTTGAAGAGGAGCTCTTACGGGTGTTTTTGACAACTACTTAAGACATCATGACAATCTCAAAGAAAACATTCCTAAACACTATTTGAAAACATCATATATGTTTCCCTCCTCTCCGAAACAAAATGTATTGATAACGGCTATTCAGTTGCACTCAAAATTACTTTGGACAAAGACACCTCCAGCAACTGAGCTCCCTTCCTATCACTGAAAGTGGATGCAGGCTTTTTCTAAGCACTTTCCATCTCTTAACCCTGCTAAAAATTAATACGTCAATTACTATGATTTATACAAAGGTAACTTCTACAGAAGAATCTGTGACTAGCATTCTGTAAATATTGTCTTTATAGGCAAAAATATATATACTTTATCTATCGAGGACGTTATTAATTCAGGATTACTTTTCTTGATGGCAAAGAGTTCAAGTGGAAGTGTTGTCTGTTATATGAAGAGCCAAAGGCTGGATTAGCTCTTCGATTTATTTGTCTCAGCCATTTTAGACTGATTTACACCATTAAGAGTAAACAGTAAGATTTAGAAAAATATTTTATGTGTGTATAGATAGATATATTCCCCCCACATGCATTTATATGGTCGATGGGAAGGACAGAAACTGAACAACAAAAACCACGAAAACTGGAAGAGTTTGCTACAAGCAGAGTGATAAATAGTAGTGCTGTGTGAACATTTATCTTTTCAAACACCTCTTGTGTTTGTTTATTCATTGGAAATCTCATGGCAGGCTTATCTAACCTTGAAAATTGGTGAGCATCCTAGCTTGGAAATAGTATTAAGAGCAGGAAAGTTATCTGAAATATCAGTAGAAAAACCATTGCCACAACCCCCATGTGCAAGGCAGACCAGGAATGACCTCCCTCCAAACCTCCTTCTCCAGCACAGCAAATGCCTCAGCAGCTCTCCCCCACAGGACCAGGATTTGCCCAAATGGGCAGCACTGGACATGTTATAGGCACGTTAAGAATTCTGATGTGTGAAGAACAATACACATATTAAGCTTCAGCGGTGTTATCCAGTGTTTAATTTTTAAACTTTATCTAGCAAACAGAACCAGTTGTATTTATACACACCTGAGAAACAGGAATATGTGTACAGTGGTTCTAAGACACTTCAGTGTGATTAGGATCATTACCAGTTTCCACTTTTGTGGAATTTGGTTGTAGAGAGTACCAATATGTTGATTTCTGCTGTTTCTCCTCATTCTATTCAGTTTTCCTCACTCTTACAATTAAAAGAACAAGAAATAAACAAAGGGGTCTTTTCCCTTCCCCTCCCCTTCTTTTAATTCAAGTTACACAAAAACTGCCTTCAGGCCCTGCCTATGCCTGTATGCCCCCCTTTTTGGCATGCCCCATACCATCCCACTTCTCAGCACAAATCTGTATGAGCTCTTTTCTCCCCTCAAAACCTTACACCTCAAATACAAAGCCTTCTGCCACATCCAACACACTGTACCTGCAGCCCTGCAGCTTTCAGAACAACCGCCCTGCACCCCACCATCACGTACATCTCCTCTCAGGGTTTGCAAACTGCCCCAGGAAGCTCCCAAGGAATTGCACGGGCTCACCTGACAACCTTGGCAAGGCAAGTGCCACCAGCACTCTGCTGTCAGAGGTGGCTGGCACGCTCCAGAGCACCCGCTGCAGGCAAACCCACATCCCACACACACACTCGTGGTTTTTGGAGAGCTTGAGAAGCCCTCAGCCAGTAAACAGGCATATGTTTACAGGACCATGAAATCTCTCCCTCAGTCCCAACCACTCCACTCACAGGGGAAGGAGGTTTGGAACTTCCACAGTCTTTGCCAGCTGCAACAGCCCCCGCACCCCAGCCTGCCAGCCATGAGGCAGGCACTCCTGACCCAGAGTGGCTCCAGGCCACACAGAGAAACCATCCATGGGCTTTTCTGACAAAAATCACGCATCAGGTCTTACTCCAAAGCTTTGTTTTTGTTACAGCAAATATGTGACTTGTTGCTTTCTCAAGTTTGTCCTGTGAAAGTTTGGACAGGGTTGTAAGTTCCTACAACCACAGCACAGCCCAGGCTGGAAAGGACCCTGAAAGATCACCTGGTCCAACCTTTCACAAGAGAGGGAGCCCAGATGAGATTATCTAGCACCCTGTCCAACCCCATCTTGAAAAGCTCCAGCAACAGGACCTCCACCATGACCTTCGGGAGGCTGTTCCATTGATTATACCTCTCACTGTAAAAAATACCTTTTATCAAGATAAAACCTCTCCTGGTATGAGCTGGACCTGCTGCCTTCTGCCTTCACCATGCGGCTATTTGTAAAGACAGAGCTTCCATCCTCTTTGTAGCCACTCTTTAAGCACTAGAATATGGTGATGAGGTCCTCCTGAGCCTTCTTTTCTCCAGGTCAAATGCCTGGTCTCCAAAATGAAGAACAGGAAAATAAAACCCAGTATTTGTGCTACCACTGCATACCCCATAGACCCTGGCGGGGCAGAGGAACGAGGTGAGCAAAGGGACAGGCTGCAGAGTGGATGAAAGGGGCAGAAACAAGAGGTGGATGCTCTTCTGCTCCTAAAGCTCCAGGCACAGAAACTGCAGCAGGGTCTTGGAGTATTGTAAGCAGGAAAGCAGCCTAGCCAAGAGCATCAAAATGATCTGAGGCAATTGTGTGAATTGTCAGTCCAAAATGTCTCATAATTTTGCATTGTTGTAACACACCGGAAAAACACACTGCTTTTTTTTTTCATCATTATTAAGGCAGGACAAACTCAAAATCACAGTAGAAAAAAGCATTCATTTCCTTACAGAAGGTGACTAGACTAGTACTTTTGTCAATAACTTTGTCCAATATACCTTACAGTAAGAGTTTCTCCAATTTCCAGTAGAAGAAAATAGAGAATCAATGCAAACAAATGAATTTTATATTATTAAAATATATATATTATTTCAAAGCTTATGTTTTATTGAATTTTAGGTGCTCTCTGACAAGAATCTTAAATATGTTTTGTACTCAACTGACTGGAAAAAGAGGTCTATTTTTCTTTTTGAACCAAGTTAGTCCAGAAATATTTAATGCAAAAAATGACAGTTCTTAGTATCCAGATGTCAATGTACAGCTTTCAGTATAATAATAAAATACTCAATAAAAAATAGTCTAAATTTAGAGATGAGATATAAATCCTCTACTGAAAAGTTGTTCCTCTTACTGTAATTTTAAAAATTACTCAGCTTTCCATTTGTTTTCCTCTGATTTCTTCTGAACTACACAGCTCTCTCCTGCATCGTCTCCTCTATATCTCTATATTCTTCTCCATCATTCCAACTTCACTGACTGATTATTCAGCTACAAAATTAAAATCCAAACTGATCTTAAATCATATAGAGTGTTTAGAAACGATCTGATAAATTTTACGCCCCAAAATTCTAGACGACATGATTTTCCTATATAAAAGGCATACAGCAATATTTCAAGGTCACACTTCCATAAAATCTAGTTCTATTTGATTCTAAAATACACGTATGCTTCTATTTTTAAGCTTTCAACATCTATCTTAATCAAAATGTATACAGGAGGATACTTGCAAGTCAGTATGGCAAGTTGATTACAATAAATAGTTTTCTTGTAACTGTAATAGTATTAATATTCTCTTTTAAAAGCTTTAACTATCTCTTCAAAATCAATTGAAATAGTTTGGCAAAAGGGAACATGGCAAATCAGAAGAACATGTGAAATTTAACTCAAAGTGTTTTCTGCAAGCCTTGACTTACACTGTAGTTGTATATAAGTAATAACATTTGACTGCTTAAGGGTCAAGAAACACGTAATAATGTAGTTCAAAAAATTTGAAAGCCATGTCAGTACACCAGAACTACCTTAATGCAAAGACTGAATCTTAGTTTCTACAAAGTGCTTCTGAACAATTATCAAACCTTAAACACACACCCCAAGATGAAACAGAAGTTATCTGAATAAGTATTTGTGAATATCCTTGCAATGACCTGACCCAAACTATAACAACATCGTTATGTTTTTATCTAAAAGGACTCAAGGATACACAGATGATGTACTGGGCATCCTTTCTGTTATGACTACAGTTGGCTTATCTTGTGGCACTACTCAGAATTCTATCTGTTCCCATGTTTTCCATGAGACGTAGAAAGAGAAAAAATGAAAAATCTGCACTTAAGTGCAAGAACTATAAACTTGGCTTCAAATGGATCCACCCAAGTTTGCTCATTGCCTCCTTGAACAGAAGAATTCTCAGCTTGTTTCTACGTACAGAATCAGCAAGTCTAACACGTATTTCTTTCTGTTCAATATATTTCTTTTAACAGAAAAAACACTGATAACAAATTCTAGTACAAATGGAAAACATTCCATCGTTCAGAAATACTTGGACAATAACAAACCAGTAAGTTTATAACTAAGAAATACTGGAAAATCAACTCACTTTCTCATCTTTGGCTAAAGCTATTTCACTCGACAGTCTCTGAACCCTCTTTAAGGAATATGACTTCCCTTTTCCACTCTACCTATACTAGTCTGCAAAGACATTTAATTCTGTGAAGCTACCATTTCTGAGTCCTCAGTCAAATCTCTCTGCTTTGAAGTTGTAAAGCCTTATTTGTCACCTTTTAAACAACATCTTGTCATGCCACACAGACAAAACAACCATAATTTCTATTTCATACACCACTTTTCAAAGTACGTATTTGGGTACCTTCAACGCAATGCTGGGAAACTGAGGGTGACAGGCTTGTCTGAGTAGAAAAGCTTTGCAAAGATTTTAAAATCTTCCCACTGATAAATGAGAGCAGGAGAGGGGAATGGCCCCGGGGTCCTCGCAGGCAGCCTGCGGGTGCTGCAGGCTCGTGTCACTTGTGAGAACTGAGGAAGCAGAACAATTTAGGAAGCTTATTACCGGTTCAGCGAGCAAAAGGAGGTAACACACGTAGCAGTCCCAGCTTACAAGCCAATTAAAAGCTTCACATTATTGCAACACCTCACTGAAAGCAAAATGAAGGAACACAGTAAACTTTGCAGATCTGTCCCCTCTCTATAAATAAGATCAGAGTGAAACTAAAAAAAAAAAAAGAGAGAAACAAAAAAACCCACACCAAAAATCCCACCCACAGAGGAGTTCTTACAGTCAGTAGTCCTGCAGCCATAACTTCAGCACAAAAGGACGCCCCGAGCATCTGTACACAAAACATACAGTGTTTTTACTTGGTAAATATTGTGATTACCCTAATATAGCTAATTTGGAGAGAGCCTGCACACAGCCCTTTAAGAAGAAAATTGCATCTTTGCTAAAGGAATGTTTTCATAGCGCTATGCAGTCAATCTCTGAACAAATTCCTTTTTCCAGTGAGGAGTCCTGGGCTCTCATCTACTTGAGATAATTATAGCAGAGGAGATCATTTGGATGTTATTGCTTCTATGCTACAGTAGCTTCAAATTCAGTAACAAAAATAACATACTCAGGGCACTACTTTCCTTGGGCAATAGGGCAATCAAAACCAGGCACATTTAAGTAGTGATAATCAGTATAGCTACATATCTAGTTAGAAGCACAGCGGAGCAAGAAAGTAACTGTACTGCTCTCATTTCATGAAGATCCAAGCCAGGGGAGAGGAACTGGGCCAGCTTACAGCAGCTGAGCAAATGGTATTTTTGATAACTGCCTTCTGGTGCTCAGAATCTAATTTCCGTACAAAAATACCCAATTTTTTGCAAGTGGAATAATCTTCATAAATTTATAAATATGCCTCAGTCAATAGGCTCGAGGAAGTGTGGATCACACCTATTTATTTCACAGATGTGGGATACTGATTTGGGCAGCAGGAGCTTGTCTCGGACTTCATAGGTATTAAAATCTACTAGAAGGTTTATCAAATTATGCAATTAAAAACAAGACAAAAAACCCACCATGAAGTGTCCTCCAGTTCTTCCGTTATTCATTAAATCAGAAATAAGCAGCTCAATATAAGGCATTCAAGCTGTTATGAAATTCATTTATTTGTAAGTGACAAATGAAGCTCATTCTCAGTATAACAGTTTTTCCTGGGGAGTCAATTTATTTAAAAGAAATTAAGACATTACTGTACTAAGACATAATTACAGGGGTTTGGAAGTAGTTGCAACCTGAAGTATCACAGTTGGGCTTTTAAACTTCTATAGCAAAAAAGACCTATTAATCATTATATTGCAGACCGTGCAGCAGATTTGCTCTGGGAGTGAGGGTTGTCTGTAATACCTATGCCTTTATCCTGCCATGGATCCCTACAGTTAGATCCCCCCAACCAGTCGGGAAGGCTCCGTGCAGGTGCAGAAATCCATTAGTGGCTACATGCAAGGTATGTCACAAAGAGGACTCGCTGGCTGCCTGTGACAGCTAGAAATACCTCTCCAGTGTGCTGTGCTGCAAGACTGCTTGATACCCAAGAAGCAGAGAACACCACAAGACATCATAGGCCCTACAGACTCTATGAATCTAACCCCCGTATGATTTAGTATTTCAACACCAAGATGATGAGTATTCTATAGATAACCCACGGAGATTACTCACCCAGCAAGTCTGTCACACACTCAAGTGTGGTATTTGAAAATACTAGGGTTTTTTTCTAATTACTTTTGAAGGCTTAGCAAGAAAACGTTCATCCTACTCACTGTACCAAAATAGCTTGAAGTAGAAATATTTGGCCTCAGGAAAAGAATTACTAAATTGTGTGTAGGTACACACAATCCAGGAACTCCAGAGTATGCCTCACCAAAATAACTCAAACCTACAAGCAGCAGATCCTATTTGGGAATTTCCATTTCACGTTTGCACACAGGCACAGCAGATCACTCACCTTGTCTGCCTGCCCTGGGAAGGTGACTGTGCAGACTTGGCAAGGCAGGCAGGTGTGGGAGGGCCACCCTGTGCAGCCTCAGTGGAAGGAAAGTGCAGGAATGCTTTGAAGGCAGAACACCCCAGCAGCACACCCAGCCCCACAGCACTTCCGCACCACCACCTCTCCATGACCAGCAAATCCAGCAGAGGGGTTTGGCAGGTTACCGCTGGAGCAGGCAGCTGTCTGACACGTGAGCAGGGTGACATCAGAGCTCTTTAAAGCTAAGAGGCGGGTGTTGACCTGCCTAAATTACAGAATTTCACACCTAAGCCACACAACCTGATGCACCTGATTTAGGATTTTGTTTAATGCTTGATTTAATTAATTATATATTTAAATACAATACTATGCATGAGTATGACAACTAGCTCCTTTCAAACTATCCATCCAAAGGTATGAATCACAGAATCCCTAAGGGGAAAAGACCTTCAAGATCATTGAGTACAACCTCTGACTGAACACCACCATGTCAACTAAACCATAGCAGCAAGTCCAGTTATTTCTTCAACACTTCCAGGGATGGTGATTCCATCACTTCCCTGGGCAGCCCATTTAAATGCTTGACAATCCTTTCAGTGATGAAATTCTTCCTGATGACCAACCTGAACCTCCCCTAATGCAGACTGAAGCAATTTCCTCTTGTCCTGTCACTAGTTGCCTGGAAGAAGAGTTGACACTCCCCCAACTCAGCCTCTGGCTACACCCTCCTTTCAGGTAGTTGTAGAGAGTGACAAGGTCACTCCTGAGCCTCCTTTTCTCCAGGCTAAACAACACCCCAGCTCCCTCAGCCTCTCCTTTTATGACTTGCTCTCTAGACCCTTCACCAGCTTTGTCATCCTTCTCTGCACATGCTCCAGCGCCTCAATGTCTTGCTTAACGTGAGGGGCAGAGAACTGGACGCTGTACTTGAGATGCAGCCTCACCAGTGCTGAGTACAGGGGGCAGTCACTTCCCTGGTCTTTGCTTAAGAACATCATTGGGTAAATCAAATTTCAGGGCACAGAAGGCTCTAAAAGGCAAGGAAGAAGAGCTTTTATTTGGGGCAACTGAGATCCATTTTATTTTACTTATTTATCTTATTTGTAATGATAATGCTAGTGTTTGAGAACACTGAGGATCGTGATAATACAGCATGCAGCAGCGTCCTCCATCATCTGCACACAAAAAACCCAGACCAAGCTAAATATTTTGGCATATGGAACCTAGAGAAGAAAGAGCATCACTTTGAAAGTCTCCAGAGGCAAAAAAAGCTTTTAAAAAGAAAAACAGAAGCAAATAGTGTATGTGGGAAGACGAAGTTAAGGTATTATGAGGATTTAATGACATGCTCTTAAAACGCTAGTTTTTATTCTCTGTAGTCATTTAAGCCCTAGTTCAGAATACTTTACAAAGCAAGTCAATCTTTTAGAGTAATCCAGTGAAAATTCCCTTAACATGCACATCCCAGGGGCATAGAGGGATTCAAGGCACCGTGCCCCTTCTCAAGGGTCAAAACTTCAGCTCTTTGATATTGCTATATTTTCGTGTTAACAGCAATTCTTCAGTAGATCAAGAAAGAAAAGCTCGAGAAATAGTCTACATCATCATGAAATGAGCCAGACTTAGAGCAGACTGTACAGCTCTAGGTTAAGGTTAGTCAAAACAGGCACAATAGCCAAGCTCAAGGAACCGGGGCTATGCAGAAGTCAAATGGGATAAACCACCAGGAGAGTGCAAAGCACTCCCTGGAATGTGGGAAAGCAGGGAAGGGATCCCTCTTTCTCCCTACCTTGCCTAAACTGGCATTCACAAAACAAGCAAAAATCCTGTCAGAGATGTCAGCATTTTAGACTGTTGTCCAACTGACGCAAGAATTAGAAGCTAACTTCTGTACCCTATTTGAAGAAAAACAAGATGTCCACCTAACAGACACGTAAAAATGAGATTTCACCATGATATTGCTTCATCAAACAGTTCAAAATTTAAAGAGAGCAAGTAGAATTGCAGCACAGCAGAGTAATGCTCTTGATTTGAACTTCAACAACAGAGTCAAGCATGGAAGTGACACGCATGGATTGCTTTCCTTCGCAGAGACCGGTTCTGGACAACTAGGACATACTACCACAGCAGAGAGAGGAAATAAAGATGTGGACATTTTGATGACAATGAAAAACAAGCAAATACAATACTGTGATTACATTCCTGAACATAATAAGAGGAAGAAAAAGCATATTAGGCCATGTATGCAAATTTACATGCAGGAAACAGATGGGAGGCAGGGAAATCAGGAATAGAAAATGACAATATTTGGTGTTAAGTCTTCAATACAGTAGCTCCACTTACCTTGGAACTTGATTAAGAACTGTAAACAGTTTACAGTAAAAACCATGATATTTGAAATCCATCAGAAACACCATTTGCCTTATTTGATTTAAAAAGTGAACACAGCAGGACCAAACAGCCTTCTAAAGCAAGAACAAGTAACAAGAACTCTGACTGCAGATGTTTTGAGATAAACTACTAATAAGAACATCATCACCATCATCTTCAAAAATCAAAAATTTTTCTAGCTTCTGGAAAAAAGAAAGTTGTTCATATTCTTATCTCTATTAAAACCACCCTAGGATTCTAAAGGACAACTTAAGAAGCCCCTTTGAACACAAACTAGTAAGAAAAATTATTTTGCTATACAGGATTACATTTGTATCTGGTTAAAACAGAAAATGTTGAATAAGAAAAAAAGAGAACAGTATCTATATAATTAAATTTTATTTCTCAAAATTAATCCAAGTTTTAACAGATAATTGAATATCTCTGCAAGTCTGCACTGTGGTTACGTATTTATGAAATTGGACGCTTAATCTGTACAAGAAAATAAAGCACAAAATACAGAGTAGACTTGTAGATTTTAGAAGAGACAGTAGGCTTGACAAAGCTTTGCTTGTTGTATATGTTCTGCAGAAAGTTACCTTTCAAATAGATTTGGGACTTCACAGTGCAAATACTGGCTAAAGAGATTTATCATGGGCAATCTTGTCACATGTGCCAAATTCTGGATAGAGATCAAGTTTTTTTAAATTATTTGAAATTATCATAAATAATTCTACCACAACCAATACAGTTTCTCTCTAAAAATAAATTATCCATCATATCCATCATATTTAGGAAATAGTTCTATTACAAATCCTTAAATATTGGCTTTAAAAAAAGTTTCATTCATACATATTGTGTAGCAAACCTCCACAGAGAACTAACTTCAGCATGATCAATGATACCACTCAGAACAAAAGACTGTTCACAGCTACGGGCAGCAGCAGGAACTCTGTGAAGACACGTGCAGGGATCCCAGCCAAACGCACCCTCACAAGCTTTGGGACTTCCTGCAGGGAAGGCTGTCACCCCCACATTTGATATGCTGTGCAGGTCCAGCCTCCACAAACCGGCCCTCCTACAAGGCCACCCTCCCCAGTGTTATAGGGTGACTCAAAACACCTCATTGTTTACACTTTTTTCCCAAAAGCATTACTTCCTAAGACACATCTGTACTAACTGGCACTGAATTTTATCTACCATTTACTGCTCAGTCAATCACTTGGTAGTAATTTTTCTAACAAACTTTAGTTAGTGACTATTCTTTATATGACTATTCTTAACACCTTATCAACAAAAAAACCCATCAGAGTATTCACACATTTTTTCACATCAATCATGAATTCTCCAGATCATAAAGAGCTTTCAAGATGTTTAGTGTCTTGAATGAAGGTTCCTACAAACATCTCTTAGAAAAACCAAGCATGGTCCTTCTGGATCACTCCACCTTGCCTATTTGCTGACTTCTTGTGAGAAGTCCAACTGGTTTACTAAATACATTCCCTTATGGAAAGCACATAGGCTCTTTCAAGTATATCATATTTTACCTACTCAGTTTGATGTTTGAAAACTTTGATTTGTCACTCTTCAGTTCTCTAGAGTTTTTAAACCTTTGTATTAAGATTAATTTTCTCTGGCATGAAATATAATTTAAGCAATAGATTAAGGTATATTCCATTTTAAGAAAGATTTGGACAAGAGGCACCCTTAGGCTCCTCCACACAGAATACTGAAGCAAGTAACTGAGCTTCAATGATACAGCCTTATGTTTCTTGACTGTTCTTTTCACACATGGACCATTTAGCAACCTACCACAAAGTCTGGCAGGGTCTGTGTGAAGGGTGACATGTTCCCTGTTCTTTTTATGCCTTTGCCAGTTTGCTCCTCACAATATTTGTCTTATAAATTTAACTTCCCAGAGATGATGCTCTTGTCCATGTTCTCATTTGGATGTATTTCCCCCTTGTCCCTTTATTTCTGATATCCTCCTTTACTTTGCTGTTTAACCATATTTTAAGGGTTCAAAGAAAGTACTGTTTTGATAAAATTATTTTCCTATAGGAGAGACAAATATTTCTTTTCCGTTACAGAAAAAAATGCAAAAAGTCAGTAATATTTGGCTCAGATTTGCACTGTGCATCAAAAGCACACAAAAAAAAGGCAGTCCCTGCCCCATAGTAATTACAGTTATAACAGTAAAAATTACATAAGGCAGCTCTGGCAGAAAAACTGGTCAAAGATTAAATATTACCTGTATTTAACAAATGATGCAGAAAAGAAGTTTTGTTTTCCAGAGTTCTGGAGTATCAGTAATGGCTTCACCTCCAAAGCAGGGGGTTACACAGCCTTAGTCTGTGGCCTTCTACTTATATCTGGAAAGTAAGCTTTCATTCACCACTAAGGACATAATAAGCAACAAAAACATGTACCCAATATCAAGGTCCAATAAACAGAATTAAAACAGTATGTTAAGTTTTAATCTTCATGGCTACCCTCAATTTAGCAATAACAATACTCTACACGGATCAACAATTTGTATAATCAAAAAAAACAACTCAAAAGCCTGAAGCTCAATGACTTTTAGTATTGTTTTTCAATACTTTCAAACCTAGTCCCAAACAATTTGATGAATGACAGACTACACAGGAATCCATATATATGGGTTTATCTGACACAAACCTTTCTAAAACAGGGATGGGCCATTCTCATAACATCTATCCCACATTTCCAACTACTATATTGCAAAAAGCTGAAGCACCACAGACAATATTTGCTTAAGTAGCATGTGTTGTAACCAAAGTGACCAAAGGTTATAGTGACATACAGTATACATGGAACAGTAACTGTGATTAAAAGAAGCTTTCAGAGCCAGAGAAGAAACAACATGCCATAAATATTTTCATGACACATCAACATATCTATAATTGAAACAGAACAACCTATGAAGCTTGCCTGCCTTCTTAAATGAGGAAGAGATTTAAATGAGGTGATTACCAGCAATCAACTCAGTGGTACCAAACGAACAGCCTCCTGGCCATCTGCTGCCCATAATACAAGTTACACAGATTACAAACAGCTTTCCCTTGCCTAGATGAGGTATTTCAAGTCACACACCAAGAAGGCCATCAATGTGTTCTGAGGAATACAGCAGCCTGAAACAAACTGCTGCCGCTGGAAAAGTCCCACTGACTACATCTTCGTAAGTCAGTGAAAGGTTTCTGATAAAGGCCAAGGCTGAGCAGCGGCTCCATGAACTGCTAGCCCACAGCAACACACCCCTACAGAGGAGAAAATGTCAGAGCAGACTAGCACTTAACCTTTGCAACATGAATGACAAACCCAGTGTGTACACAGCACTCGGCTCCCTGCCCACAGCACGCTGGCAGCGGGTTCAACAGAGCACGGGGGGGCCATGACCAGCCCTCCTGTACCACTCAAGCACCCGTGAAAGCCCGACCAGCGAGGAGTAAAGCAACTGCTCACAGCTGGCCGTGTATCATGAAGGGTAGATGGCGGCTCACTAATTGTCTCCTCAGTTACAGAGCACGACATCAGAACAGCTACAGCACCTCCAATGCAGCAGGGAGGGTGAGATTCATCCTAATTTCAGCTGCCCAAGTAAATAGGTGCTCATCTCCTCTGAGAAACAGTAGCCCTCAGCTTCTCTCTCACTCACTCTATGGAGTGCAGGGGGTACTTCTCAGACCTGTCACCTCCTCCTGAGGGAGGAATTTAGAAGTGCCTATTCCTCTCCACTCAAAGGGAGCGCAAGACAACCAGGGTAGACAGATGTCAGACAAATTCCTGCAGAGAACCTAATTGTGCACAGTAATGCAATTTGTGCACTCTCCTGCCAGGGAGGCATTAGGGCACATGCAGGGAATGGGAGGATTTTCTACAGGTATTTTCAAATTATCACCTGTCTTCATTTGGCTTCTTATTAACAGCTGAAAAATGACACATGTAATAGCAAAGGAGGCAGTTTTTACCTAAACTTCTTTTGGGAGGGAGGGGAATCTCTACACTTTTATTGATGACAAAGGAAGAACTTCAGGCAGCAGAATCGTGATCCCTTCCGGGAAGGGACATTTAATGATGAATTTTCAGCTAAGGATCAAAGGCTTCTAAAAGAACACACTAAGATAAGGGTTTCTAACAGATTATACTATCTAAAGCTCATATTTTTAAATTCCATTATATACTATTATATCCTGCATCATCAGCCTTTGGGTTCCTGAACAAAGGCAGAGGAACAGACCTTGAGGGAATGAAAGGACAGAACAGCAAGACTGAGAAGAACTGAACACAGACCAGCTAAAGCTTCTTAGTAAAGAAACTGAACTATTAGGTACTTAACTTCATAATTATCTCCTTGGTCTGCTAAAGAGATGAAACACAGCCTCAAAACCTATTCCATCAGAACTGAACCATTTAAAAAGCAGAATGCCTAAAATAGATGAAGAGAAAAGAGTTACACCTATAAATCTGCACTTGGCAATACCTTCTGTGCCTGTGACAAACCCGTGTAAATGCTCACTAGCAGCTACTGTTTGGGAGAGTCTATTTTAAACAAATTAATACAGTAATAGTACCAGCTTTCCAATACACACTTCCAGGTTCAGCACTCGCTCAAGCTGAATGCTCAGAGCAGCATGACATAGATGGTGCTCATGCCCTGTTAACCTCAGAGATAAGGAAGAAACCCATGGAGAGTTCAGAGTTTTCGTAGTTTAATGAAAGCACAGCAAGAGCGATGCTTGCAAAAGGTCACAAGGAAACAACAGCAGTGCAGTAATGCTAACATAAAATGCTCGACCTTTATTTAATCTTAATCCCGTTATTCTTTTTCCCATCATGACCATAAATCCCACTGAACCAAAGGGATGCATGCCATTTTCTTCCCGTGACTGTATGCAGAAGAATTCTGTGGAAAGTACAGACAAATACAGGACACTTCAAAAGAATTCTTTTATATGTGTGTATATATATATATGCACAAAAACTGCAAAAGATAAATCTGTTACCAGAGGATGAAAAATAAACTGTAAGAAAAAAAGAAATAATCTTACTGAACTGCATTTTTCTTTCCGTTTACATGCAGGATTAAAGATTTTTAAGTCAATGCATCTAGTAGATGTTCCGGTATACATCCTCATATATTGATTTTCTTTTCCAGGCTCATCTAACAGGAGCAGGACACTCCTTTTAAAAGGTTCTTTTATAAAAGCAGAGATTTGACTAAAGAAAATAAGTCAATATGCAAACTCCTTATGTTTCCACATTTATAAATAAATAGATAACAGGACTGCGATGAAAATTGATGAGTTGCTCTCTAATATAATGATATTTCTTCAAAGAATGTATATGGACCCCATTTATTGTTTAATTCATGTGTGTCATTCTTCATTAATCATGGGTTTGCTCAATTTTAGCCTGTCTAGAATAGAAAAAGCCCCCTCTGTAAAAGAAATATTAACATTTGACGAGTAACTCATTAGGAATGGCAGAAACAGCTGGAGAAAAAAAACCAATTTCATCAGAGGAAGAGAATTCCCACACTCTGCACTATTCAGAGGTAAGCATGTGCATGTCCAGGTACTTCTAGGATGATTTTCTCCATACACAGACACCTGCAACTGTCTTCATATTAACTAAACAGCAGGAGGCAAGATCTACTAAAAAAAAAGAAATTGCAAAATCTATAGTTGAGAGTGGATCTTACACCAGGTCTTTTGTCACTTTCAGATGTTAAAAACAGGACACAGCCCTCACCTCACCATCTTCTCATTTTACACTTGCCATAAGTAAATCAGGAAGTACTGCTCAAATATAGCTTCCTCAAGACTTTGCCCATGCAAAATGTACTTATTCATAATAGAAATTCAATCCTCCTGACTCAGGAGACAAACTTCTGAGGCAAGAAAAAAATTTTACTAATATCTGTGAATGAACAACCTATGGCTATCTTAATGCATTGTATCAGCCTTTCAAAAGCATCATAAAAATATTAATACCAACAGCAAAGGCTGGTTTTGCAACAGTTGAGAAAATTAGTGACAATAGAGGCAGAAATGATGCAGACGTGAGATTAACATTCGAGAAATTCAGGGTATAGTTCCATGCTTCACCCACGGTACCACAGTATCTTAAAGTAATTACACACACCTATATTATTAATAATGTTGCAAGAAGCACGTTAGATAATGCACTACAAAATGTTAACAGATTTAAGGTTTATTTATTCCTCCATATTTTTTTCAGGGCTTTGACACTACAATGATGAGCTTCATTTTTGCTTTTAGGTCTCTAAAAACAAACCAACACACCCACCTGCTTTCCAATGTCTTGTCCCCCTCCTCTTTTTTTTTTTTTTTTTAATTCAAGTGACCAAAGAGCTCTTCACCCTCCTAGGAGATCAGGTCACATCATCAATCGGCAAATGTATCTTCCTTGCAAAACTGAAACCTCACTAAGTAAACTAAACAAAAAGGGAAACATCAGAACAAATGTCATGAGTTAGTGACTTCAACTAATAAAGATTCTTTACAGTAGAGTACTCAAGCTTGGACAAAAAAGAAAATCAATGCATCATGAGAAGGCTTAAGGAGAACAATACCAATTGCTCATTATTGGTAACATATACACAAATATAGTCATGTCTTGCTAGCATCAGCTGACAAAAGAACATGTTTCACATAAATAAGTAAACCCTTTTCTGTAGTTCCCCCATAACACGGTATCAGTGTGAGCTTCCTACCATTTTCCCCTCATTGACACTTCTCTTCAGAGAAGAGGCACAGAAAAATCACTAAATAATCTGCCAGAACTCACCATGTATATCTGAAGCAGAGACTTTCTTTTCAGAAGAACTTAGAAGCTTCTACAAAAAAAATGAAGAACCAATGGATTCCTTCCTTACCACTGACACCAGGGCTGTCAATGCTGCACATGCTCCCCTCAACTGTGGTTCACATCAGTCATCATGTAAGACTTCGGCTAGAGCATTGTTAACAACAGGCATAAAGAGCAGATTCCTAATATTTTTCATTACGTATTTCAAACACACAGGGTTTTGAAACTGAAAGCTTTCCATGATTGCAGCAAGTTGAGGATAACCCCCATGCTGCCTCACAGCTGCTTGTACTGTCTCACCAATACAAGGCTCACTCTCAAGACACGTGGATGCCCAGAGAACAGCTCTGAACCGTAGACACCTCCCACCTCCTCACCTCCCTGAAATCAAGCCCAAGATTTGCCTTTGTTGTGGTTACGGTTTTTCCCCTTATCACCTTCCCTAAGCATCCAGGACCGCCTTCAGGTTTAGATTCCTTCTACAGCTGCTAAAAAATAAATTTACAGTTTTACACCTATTCCTTCCAACTCTTCCTAAAATAAAGTGGACTGTTCACACTATCCCTGCCAACTTACACCTCTCTGTAGTCTACCCTCTGCCTGCACACACGTGAGGATACAGTTCAAAAACCTCCTCTCCCGACACACATTTGCTACTACTCTCATTCTGTCAGTCAAATGAAACTACACCTTTCATCTGGCTATATTTTAAAAGACGAGACATGAAAGTAGTAAGGGAAATCTCTGCCTTACTCAATAGTTTACTGTTCCAAAGTTTAACTTTCCATCTCCTACACATCTGTGCTGTACACAAAAAAAAAACCCTCACTCCTCCTGTCTGCAATTTGCTCTGCCAGCCATTTTAAAAAGCACACACCCTCATGCTACAAGCAAAGTGTTAAAAGAGCTGCTACTTCTCTACACTTGGCAGGCAATCTGTGCAGGAGATTAAAATATATACTATTTTCAAAGGCAAAAAAAATTAAGGTTATTTTACACAACACTCAAAACAGGACCTTATCCTCCACCCCGCCTTATTTACAGAGCACCGAACTTTTCGTCATGCTCAATAAAACAAGGCTAAACATCAAGAACAGTTTTGTAATGACTTTGAAAGCTCTTAAATCTGAAACTAAGCAGTTGTAGTTGGCTTCATAAATTCCCTTCCCTTCAAATTTGCTGAAAAAAAATCTGCCCTTGGGCATGCAAGACTCTGACAATGGGTTCCAGCTATGGCTCCCAATGAGAAGCACAGCTCGGCTAACTAAGAGAAAAGGTGTTTTTTCAGGTAACTGCTGCATATCCCAAACTGTCTTAGTAACTTAATTCCTGAAACACGGAAGGCCAGCATGCATGTGCTCAGAACAGATCTGATATTTGCTGATGCTGTAGGTGGCAGCAGGATCTCTTTTACTCTCTCCTAACCCTGGAATCCTCCATAAAAATCCCACAGAAAAACAGCAAAGCCGCAGCTTTAGTGATTCACTTGACACTGTTAAACTTCTTTCTACTGAAGAAATGCTAGAAGCCTACAACAGCAGTCTCCATGTGCAGAGTCCATGCAAAAGGAGTCAGAGCAACACGCTTGCCTGCTGCAGTTTAGTTCCAGATGTACTCGCAGTCTGGTGCCATAAATCCCACCACACTGAGAATGAAAAATCCAAGCCTGCTGTGTTGTAGATGACATTTTTACTTCTTCCAGAAAGCCAGCATGCTTCCATCTGACATTTTTCCTTGACAAAGTAAGGTCTCAAACAAGGAAAGTGGAGACTGCATCCTCTTTTTCATGGAAGCTAACCCGTACTGCCATTTATCTTCACTATACTGTGCAAGCAAGTGAAAAACTTAGGGGACAAATCAACAGCAGTACATGAAACAAAGGCCTTGCCTGCCTAGCTAAATGCATTTACTACATTTAGAAATTGATAAATATTTAGCAATTACTGCAAGAAAGTCAATTCAAAACTTTGCTAGCTGCAGCATTTACAAAAAATCTGAAAACTGCATACAATGATGATACACATCAGAAAATCTCTCTTAGTTACTTTTAAAAATCATGGAAATATGAATCCTGGACCAAAACATACTGACATGAAAGATACATCAAAGAGGCTTTGTTTGGGTTGGGGTTTACTATTTCTTTCTTCTTTGACATCAGTTTTAATTTCCTTTGCTAATCTGGAATTCCACCATTACAACTTTAGTTAGTAAACTGACTCATCGAGGTTGCTTCATCAGGGGAAAGTGAAAAAGAACTGCACTAGGTTTGGATATGAGCATAGAAAACCCAAAACTGATCAATGGGTTCCACATTTTGTTTTAAATCCCAGGAGATTTCTCTCAACTTCACCTAGTCAGCTCATGACATGTGATAGCAATATCCACCCTGCAAATCCAGGAACCATACCAGAACACTTTTCAAAGTAAATTAGACATCTGAACTTTTATTCCCTCCCTCTTGACTAGTGCTTGTCCAGAACCCACACCCAACTGAACAGAAGCACCCTGAGCAGTGGCTGCCACACTGCAGCACACCTGTAACAGAGTAAGAGATCACAGGTGCTGTGTCCTAGTATAAAAGGCTGGCTCAGAACATCCTGTGTGTCTGTAAGAGCAGGAACCAGTGGCTGCCTCAAGACTTATGCATCCACTTCTCCTGTTGTCTTCACCTCTCTACTTCCACATGTCATGAACCAAGTTGCTCCTTCTTCAGATCGATGGGCAAGGAACATGGCTTGTTTGGACTATAATTGGCTGGTCTAATAAAAAGAGGTTATCTGTCCACAAACCTTGCCTCACTGGTAAGGTAGGTTGATCAGATGTAGCATTCTTAGCAGAAGGCAGCTGACTGTGGAGCTCCTGGCCAGGACTTGATTAGACACAGACTAATTGTGGTCAGAGCAAAGTTCAGGACACACCTGTACAAGGAAAGGCTTTTGTTTGATAGTGGCAACAAAGTCGTTGTGCTCAACACAGAACCCCGTGTCACCGTGCACCAGGCAGAAAGTCAGCACTCACACAGGAATCCTACCCTCTTCCAGAATTTTGTTTCACACGTAGATACAAATCAAAAGATACAGAGTGGGAGCTTGAAAAACCTGCCTACTCGCAGCAAGTGAAAAGAGGAGAGAGATGAGTAGGTTGAGTTGGCTTAAGTAGCAGATGCCAGTAAATATTTTGGAAGAGGAGAAGAGGAATCACAGGTGCAGCAAAAGCCACATCCCACCCTGTGCATGTAAGAAGTCTGGCAGAAGGAAGAGCAGGTCTACACACACACAAGAAGGCTGCCCTTGCTCTAAGCCTGAGTTGACAGGAGAAGGAGGAATGGATTCATGCAGGGTAGCAGGCAACGGGACAAAGAAAACTACAGATATATTATCACAAACAGCCAACTATACTCACCTTCTCTACCTCAGTGAGAAGGATTAATGCTATGAAAAAAAAAAAACACCAATTTTTTTTTTTCAGTAGATCAGCATCCAAACTTCTTATCTGAGAACATAAATAGGATTTGTAATTAAGTTCTCCCAAACAAGCAAGCAAACATTTTGGTACTGCTTCTATGCACAGGCAAGAGGATCATCTAACCATCAGAAAGAAATATGTTTGCTTTTGGTTTTAGTACCTTTGTTTTAATGCACTGAACATTTCTGAACCAAAAGGAGAAAGTCAGCTATCACCAGAAGATGAAGAGATTCTTGTGCCTGATGAAGCACTTGAAGACTCAGGGGCAGATTACTTCAGTGCTTGAAATCAGGAGCCAAATCCTGTACCATCTTATCAAAGGAGTGCTAGTTGATGTAAACTGAAAGGCTTTTCCTCTACAAACCCAACACTATCAGTCCTTACAGGTAAACTACATCACAAGAAATTCCCAAAGCCCTAGACTGTATACTCAATGACTGTCACTCAAGTTCTACCTACAAATAAATATGTTTATTTATTTATTGCACTGTTCTCTAATAACAGCACTTAGCATCTGCCAGACAATGCTGAAACTACCTTTTTACCGAATGACAGACAAGAGGAACAAATTTGGTTTATCCTGGCACAGCATGAAGTAATGGACTAGATTCCACAGCTAGAAACAGACAGGGGTGGCTAAATGCATTCAAATCTAGTTGGAATAAAACTTCTTAGCTGCTGAACAGTTTTTCCATATTCCTTCAAAACTTTTCAGTTGTAGAGTTTTATGAAGAACTGTATAATATAGTCAGCCTGAAACACTGCTCCTCAAAATGAGATCCAACAATTCTCGGCCATTGGGACTGAAGGACAGAATAGGAAAATTACACCTTACAAATGCTACCTTGTAACATGGAAGTTTTGACCAGAATTTCTCAGGATGTGTGCATCACCAGGAGATATCTGGATTCATTTCAGTGCAAAACAGGCATTAGAAAACACCTTGAAGACTTTTGTTCCTCTACTTTCCTGAGTGTGCAACTTAAGAAAGTATATCCCACTGCAACACCAACAGCTGCTGTGAAGACCAGAAAAACATTCCTCAGCCTATTTGTTTCTCGTTACACCTTTGATTTTCAAAGAGCTCTTTGATATGGTGATTCTCTATTACTGAACTGTAATGCCTCAAGCAGAGGTTAAATAACATTGAAAGTATTTTCTTTTCCTTTTCACCTTCTTCCTTTTCAGGTTCTCCCTGCCTCCCCTGCAGCTGCCACATGAAAAATTTCGGAGCTCCTTTAGCCCTCTGGGCTCCCACTGCAGGAGGCAGGTGGGCTGGTGAGAGGTCAATTCCTGCTGGAGCCATCCGATGGGCCCAGTTTCCCTCCACTCCCAAGGCTGAACGGAGAGGGATGAGCTCTGCTGGAACACCAAATGCGAGAATGAGTTACTGTATTGAGTGTAGTTATGAAGCTGGAGCAAGGACCAGGCTAGAACATGGGAACATGGATATAACGAAGACATATCCAAGTCTTCTTGATGCATCTCTAACTCCTGTAACTGTAATCTGTGGGACTCTAGGAAGCATATTGGATGCTTGCTGTGATCCCAACTCATGCTTCTTTCTGGCCACCAGGAAGACAGCAATGAAGGAGATACTGTTTCTCTCTCACTTAGGTGCCCATCTTTATTCCTTTGTAGGCAGGGGTGAGTACATGAGAACAGGGAATGAGGAAAACGCCATTAGAGAGAAAAATAAAAAGCCAACTTGTAAAATCTCAAGAGTTAACCTAGTAGGCTGTTAGTTCATCAATAGCACAGGTGCACCATTATCAGCAAGTAGGCACCAGAATATCTATGCAGTGCAGGGGTTTTCAGCAACAGGGAATTCAGTGGTCTTCCAGGAGCATCACTGTGCTATTTTAAACACCTTTTCAGTTGCTACATGGCCTGTAAGCTTGTCACTATGCTTTAGGGAGCATTCATTACAAGGAACCTCGGTTGCATGAAGACTTCCCTTACAGTATTCAGTTTGTATTCAGCACTTCAAAGAGACCAGTCATGACAAAAATTGGATTTGAAAGCGGATGTGCTTGTACTGTGTAATATGACTTTCAGTTCCATTCACACACGACTTGGACAACTTCATCACATATTAAATATATTAAAATTCAAAGATAGGCCACTTATTCTTTTTATGACATCTTCTGGCAGCATGAGAATTAAAGGAAGGCTGGATACAGATAGTGACTATAAGAACCGAGATTACAAGAACCTCAGAGGCACAAAAAAGTAGCCCAACCCAAAACAGGGAAAACATACTGCAAGGGAGATGCAAAATTGCCCTTAGATTACAAAAATTATTATGAAAACCAGACTCTTCCCATTATCTGTAAATGCCTCAGTCTATGCAGTTATTTCTGTTCCAAATTTTCTTTCAGTTCTGTAACTTGGTAACGCCATAGAAATGCAACCTTTCTTCATAATACTTTCTGTAAACAATTTCTCCCCGTGCATCACTCAAAGGTTTTCATCCAGTGCCATAACCTGGCCCCAATGAGCCATGAAACACATCCTGGCCCACAACCCTGCAATCCAGCATTCACACCCAGAACCTCATCAAAAACTCGTCTGTGCCAAAGGAAGGTCATCCATTCATTTCACTGCACCATTAAACCACTTCCTCTGACTACTGAAAACTGCCATGTTTACTTATAACCACAGCACTTAGTGCTACTAAACCCAGGAAACATAATGGAAATACTTACATCTATTAATAGGCCATTAAGCATATGGGAAAAAGATGCCCTGTGGCTGACACGTGGTATTAAAAGTCAAGAAACTAAGCATAAAAGTAAAGCCCTACTCTCTCTTCCCTTTGGGAGAAGGAAAGAAGAACTAGCTCATCCATCATTTACTTTGAAAGTCATAATTGGCTCACTGTTTATCAACATTTTAAGAGACCCAACAGCACATTCCAGTCCTCTCCCCAAGGTCTCTTTCCCCTGACACAGAGCTGGTTTGCACACACACACAGATGTCACATTCAACACAAACAAGGGAATGAAAATACCTGGCAGGAGGCAGGCAAGTCACCAGCCACAGGAGAAGGAAAGCACTTTCCATTAGTTGATACCACCCTCCCAAGGGAAGAAAAACTAAATCCCTTTACTTCAAATACGTAAAATCACAGTAATGACTGCAAACACTGCAATAGTGTCCTATTTTCCCCTTTGGGACAAAAGGAAAGGCCTGTCTTGGGTGATTTGCCATGCAGCGAACTTAACAGCTTGAAAAAATACTTTTGTTTCACATGACTAGATTTTTTTCAAAATGAAGTTTATTTTACTCACAATATAATTGTATATTGGAAGTTTATCCCAACTCAACAATCACAGGTAGTTTACACAGACTGGACTGTTCTTCCAGCTACCACCTGATCTGGTGCTTAAGTGAAAAGGCAGGAGAGCTCTCCCCGGTAGAGCAGGGGAGGATCCCTTCAGCACTCCTGTGGAGTTACAAACCAGGCTTGCCACAGCACCTTAGGAAAATTTTTATCTTTCTCTTTTGATCGAAGCCACATGAAGAACCTCAGTATTCCACCACACCCACAAGCAAAATTAATTGCAAACTATAAATATTTGAATGAACATTTTGCTGAAATAAAGAAGAGCCCTGCTAGCTTCTGCTTGGCACGAGACAAGTAATTTGGTAATTCATATGGATTGGACCAAGCAAGGCATACTTCCAGATCTTACCTAAGTGAAACAAAACCACAATAGTCCTCCAGCATCTGACATCAAAACAGACAAAACAATCAGATTTACTACAGTTAGTGCTGTTTCCAGAGATTTTTTGAGATGCTTTTGTAGTGGCATCCACAAATTGATGCACAATGTCATGTATTTTTATCCAACACAGCTTTTTCCATCCCATCAAAACCAATAAATTCTAGAGCCTCATTTTATTTATTTATTAAAATCACTACTAGGAACAAGGAGTATGTAAGAGAAACTATTCAACAAAGAATAGCTGAGCAGAAATAAGTAGACTTAAGAGGCTTCATATACTTTCTTCTTCTAAAATGGCTGGATGCACAATACACCAGTGATGGTGCATAAGGTTGGTAAGGTTATGGGGCATAAAATCCATTTTTCTTTTTGTGCCAGCAGATGTATTAACACAGACATAAGGCCAAGAGGCAGCCGGCTCCGGCATGAAGTACCAACTCAGAAGGCACCCCAGACTAAAATGCTCATCTTATCAAACCAAGTTAATACTTATTCAGTGGACTGGTCCTCTTGGAAGGCAAATGCAAGCACACAGGAATGACTTCACAAAACAACAGACTGACAACAGTCAATCCCTTATTACTGAAGGGATTGAATTCAAACGCTTTGACAATTTCACCTATTTCTGTATTCAAAACACAGAAAAATGGGAGTTTCCAGATTTTTTTACAAAAAAAAAAGGATTTGAATGTCCAAGACTGTGCCCAACATGTATTTACTCTTGTAATGAAAACCAGAAAGTTCAGAAAGTTAAATACTATGTAATGCACAGGAAACAATCTCTTCTGTTAAATTGTTACAAGACATTCAGTTCAACACTATGTTTTTCCAATTGATCCAATCAAAAAGCACGTTTATGTAACACTAGAACACAAAAAGTTGCATTTTCCATAATGTAAGGGAATGAATTTAATAAAAGTGAAACATTAACAAGAGAAGTTTGCTACTGGCATCTTTATGCCAAGAAAAATAACATGAAAACACGGCAAACCCCAAACTTCATCACAGTGAGAAAAACAGTTTACAGCAGAATTACTTCTAAGCAAACAGCTACAACACAACCGTGCAAACCAGAAATACTGCACAATGTCAGGAATACCTCTACTATTCATCACTGCTTTGGACACTCTCACTGCAAAGCCGCTAAAAAAGCAAACAGGAGTCTACTTGCTACGTAGCTGAAGTTTATGCAAAGATCCCAGAAATGCTTTATCAATCTCAGCAAAATAGATGTTTGTCTGCAGCACCTCAATACTACAAGAATAATCAGCTTCCTTTTGATCAAGTGAAAAGAGACACAAACACATGAAAGCAGTAGCAAAAACCTTCAGATATTTGAGTGCAAAAGAGAAACTGATGTCCCAGAATTTATGGCAAAACATTTCCACACAGTTTGATCTGGCATTTGGCAGGCAAAGACGGTATGCACAAATAATACATTAAATGAAAAGAAGCACAATACTTCACAAGACTTCAGATCACAGAGGACAGAGATAATAAATAGTTAAGGGAAAGCGTAACTACTGTGGATAATGTATTTAAGAGTAACAGGAAGAAAACAAAAAAAACTAAGATGTGACCAACAGGCATTTTAATGTATTTGTTCATTACAACTGCAGAAAGCCTGAAATGTAAAAGCATCATGTATGTACATACACAGAGCACAGAAGCCAATTCAAAACCAGAAGAAATTCCATATGAAACATTTTGATTACTATTTAACTGCAACAAGAAGTACTTTAAGATTCTTACAAGTCAGACCTGCTCAGCTGGGTGCTAGGGGTTTAGGACCTTGACGGCTTTATGGTACCAATGAAGAAAAAAACAAAACTGTATTATTTGAATGACAGACACAAGGTCTGTCAGATGTGTTACAGTCTTTTAAATAGCGTGACAATAATCTTGAGGGTTTTAATTTTTTCCCATTTTAATGGTTAGATAAGATTTCCACTTCATGTAACCCACTTACTTCTTATCTTTACACAGTGACACATCATCATCATTAATCATGGTGGAGATAAAACACAGTGAAAGGTATTTCTAAATATCCTATCTAAAGTCAGTCCAGGGTAATGCTATGCTGTAAAGTAACTCTGTGACTACCCAAGATTTCAAGTCACTTTTGTCACGGGGTAAGCTGCTTGAACACAAGTATATTGAGAAAACTAACACATACCATGTTCCTACATGCAGTAATTCCAGCCATAGAAAATACACAGGTAATTTATCTAGTTGTAATTGCAATACCAAACCCAAGTCAATTACAGAAAAATAACTCAGAAGCTATCTAAGATGTCATAAGCCATGCAGATTAAAAAAAGCCCCACTGCAGTACTGAAAGAACTTTGCTTTTGATTACTCCAATAACCTTGGCTGGTTATATAATAATGGCATTACTACTCCTTCCACTATTTAAGCATATTATCCAGATTTTCCCTCCCTGTCAGTAGGAGATATCCACAAGAAAGTTAAATCTGAGTGTGTAATACAAGTGCATTTAACATACTTACTGACCCAGATCACCATACCACAGTACACTGAGAGCTGAGTATAACCTGTCACACACACCCCACCTGAAACCCAACTGCATCAAACAGGACCCAGAAGATGCACAGACCTCACTAAACCTGAAGTCACCAGGCTGAGGATAACTGTGACAGCCAACTAAAGAAGGAAGATAGAAATTGGGAGGAGAGAACTGGACTTGGTTGTAACTCAATGCAGTTAGCATTCCCAAAATTTGCATTAGCTTCCTGATCAGCTTTATCTCCCCTCCAACCTGTACAGTCCAGTTTTCTATAAAAATTTCATAAAACGTTACTTTAGAAAACCAAAACAGCACTATATAAATGGATCTAGAACTTTAACTGAGAATAGAATCTGCCTGACAGCTTGAAGCAGTCACAATGAAGGGCTGAAAACTCCAGCACCTTATCAGAGTAGATGCAAAAACCAAATTTCATGAGGAGAGGTCAAGACAACTAAAACAGAGAAGAGCCAAACAAGCTACTCAACATTACTGACACTGGGACCTTCTGGCAGAGGTGAAACACACAAAAAGGAAATAAGATTTTTCTTTTCTAACCACTTAATAGTCCAGAAGTAAACAGAATTAAAAGCCTTGCTTTGAAAATTCTGTAGCCTTAAAACGCACTTGTAAGCGAAGGACAGATACAAATAAGATTTTAAAAGCATTTCCCCTGTCAGTTTTGCTCCACATTAAAAGACTGATAAGCAAGAAAGTTATAATTGTAATTTATTTATTCATGAGATTAAAAAAAGCCTTACTACATAAATCTTCATACAACATCATCAAGCAGGATATAAAGTTTCATTTACATTAAATATGTATATGAGTCTTCAATTAGCATGTCTAGAAGTAATTACCTAATATTAAAAAAAAAGCATTCCTGATGCCCTTCCACTGCTACTGATTCGCCAGCCACCAAAGCAAATGGAGGTATGTGACACTATACAATAGTGTCTTATAAACACCAAGGTCTTCAGATGCTTCCCTTTCCTCTCACATGTGCATTTCAACTGATACACCTTCTATTTCTGCAATCCTGCAATTTAAAAGCAAGATGTTTTTCTTCACTGCAGTGAAACAAACTTTGTTTGAAAGGAATTTGACTTTTGCTTTTTTAAGGACAGAGACAAAGTCTGACAATGTTACAATATGCCAAATACCAGAACAGTAACCTTGAGAGGATGCAGTGTATTAAACTGCCCTGAACTAAAGCCAATACGTGCAGATGGTAACATCACATGAAAAGCAACACATGAATTAACATAGGGAATAAACAATTTTGAATGTCCATAAGAGAGAAAATAGTATAATACAAAAAGAAGAGTATAAGAACAGATTGTTTAAATCATTTTGGCCTATAAGAAATCACTTGGAAAAGCACTGAGATCATGAGAGAAACCCACATAGTAGTTTGAAAGTAATACACACATTAATTCCTTTCACACAAAGTGTTTTTGTGATACACAGGCACAACACGTCATTTCTTTCTAAAAATTCCATTAGGGGTGACCATGGTTTCTGTAAGGAAAAAAAAGCAAAACATTTTGCTCCGAAGATCAAAGTATCCAGTATTTCTATTTTTCAGCACATATATTAAGCAAGTCTCACTGGGCAGCAGAAAGGAAGATGGGAGATTCAATACTAAGCAGTTTGTCCTTCAAATGCTGTTTAGTCATTACCTTTACTACAGACAGCAGAGGCAATAATGCCTGTGTTTAGGTCACCTAACACTCTTCCTGACCAAAAGATGCCTACAGTGCCTTCTCAGGCTGCAGCCTCTCTGTTGTTTGCCTCATGCCTTTAATTTTTGGCAATGGGATATACTTGAGCTCTGCAAATATTATCCGCTTGTGCCACAGAATTTTGCTCTTTGTTTGTAGAATTATGAACAATTGGACAATATTCTTTTCCTCAGTAGTCAAGAGATCCAAATACCTTTATTGCAGGCTTGTTTGTTAGAGCTTGTCTGGGCACACAGTCTGAAGTGCTGGACACACCAAATGTCCTTCCTCTCTTTTCACTGCCATCCTAGCAATTCCCTCAGCATTGGAGGATCCATCAGATCAAAACTCTGATGCTGCCAGAGAATTACAAGTTTAGGAAGGTGGCTACAGTCACTGTTGGTTGCTGGGGCAGCACCCTTTTGGAGGGCAGCACCCTTTCAGGGGGCAGCACCTTACTCTGGAACACAGAGGGAAGATTCTTCCTACTCCTGTGAATAAGGTGAGGACTCCAGGACATACAAACACATGAATTAAAAGAGTAGCATTTCCACTTCCGTATTAATGATTCATGCTAGTAGCTGTAGTGCTTGCTACAAAATCGGTAAGTTAAGTCCCACCAAAAAAAAAAGTCTCATTCTCTGTTGCAACAGATCCAAATCCCATCCACACTGCTGTCTGTAAAACATACCACACACACCACATCATACATGATATCCTAGCAGACAATTCAAATAAAATAACGAATTTGGCTAAGACCACTCTACACTGCCTTCTTTGGGCATTAGTGTTCAAAGGCCAACACTTGACCACAAGCGATTAGATCTGCTTGTGCCTGTCCATGGTCTACAACATGACCCATTTGATACAGTGAATGTTTTTTGCAACATTTGCCTCTGAAATTAGAAAGAATAAACTAGAAGAATGCAAAAAGAAAAACGTCTAGGAAGAGTGCAAGTCAATATTGGGCAGAATTCCTTCTGCTTTAGAGAAGAAGTGGGGGAAAAAAAGTCACAAATATGAATTCTGAGTATTGTTTTTCTCCCTCCTCTTCCATGTGAAACATGAAAAAATGGAGACTGAAGATCTAGAACAGATTGAGTGCTCAACTGCAACAGCAGAAGCCGTGAGTGCTGAGTACAAGGAAAAGGGCGAAGAACAGCAAACACAGGCGTTCCCGTCTCCCTCCTTGGCTCCTCGCACTGTGTTACCTCAGAGAAGTCAAAAGTCTCAGATTCATCTTCCCACTCCATAAATTTGGGATAATAATAAAACTTCCTTATCTCCCAAAGAATTGAAAATCTACTTTTAGTCACTACAACGCCTTACAACGACCGGGAAATTAATTCCCTCTTGTGCCCCAGGTTTAGATGGCTTACCATCCACAAAGCAGAGGCTCCATATCAGATAATTAAGGTAAAAGTATAATGAGACGCTACGTAACACCTAATCACCACTCATCTCATACCTCGTGCCCAGGAGGGGTCATGTGAAAAAACCAGCAGCCAGACCCACCCTAACACCTACACGTGCAGCCGAGAGCCAAGCTCACGACCACCAGCCCTGGCCATAACATCCCCTGGTTCCGAGGGACTTGATCCCCTGCCAGGTGTTAGTTACTCCATACGCAGCAGCAGCCTCCACCACATCTCACACACCCTTTTTGCCCTCGGAAATTAGAAGTTACGTTCGCAGAGCAACGAGGAGGGACCTTAACTGGGAGCCGTGCCTGTACAAGGGCTCCGAGTGAGGCGTTCACGCTCGATACCAGCTCAACCAGTTTGCTGCCCGGGCTGGGCAGCACCAGCACGGGCAGGCCCAGACACCGCTGGAAAAGAGGTTCACGAATCGCTCCCTCCCGGCTCTGCACTTCGGGGCACAGTCGAGCTGCCGCCCGCCCTCCCCGGCAGCACCGCCGGCGGTCGGGGAAACCGCGGCGGCACAAAAGCCACCTCACGGCAAACACCTCCCGCACCACAAAGGGGAAGGAAAGGGTTCGCCGGGAGCCCCGGGCGAGCCCTGCTCGGTGTTCCCTCCGGAGCGGCCGCCCGGCACCCCCGCGGCTCC
>VZRE01004199.1:118312-137422 GCA_013396775.1 Cephalopterus ornatus
GGGGCCGCCAGGTGCTGCCGCCGCCCCGCCCCGCAGATCCGCGGGTGCCGCTCCGGCAGCGCGGGCGAGCTCCGGCCGTGGTGACAGAGCACGTTCCATCGGTTTATCTCCCAGAGCCAAGCTGCGCGTGCCCTCCGGCTTCCCGAGGGGGTCCCGCCGTTTTCCCGGATTTTTCCATCCAGGTGGTTGCGTCCGCTGTTTGCAGCCACGTGCGGCCTCGGAGGACTCGGTGGCACCGTGTCCTTCTCATCCCGCTGCGCCCCGGTGCCCCGCGGGCGGCCCTGCAGCGGCAGGACCGCTTTGTACTCGGTGTTAGAAGAGGAGAAATAAACGTCATCTTTGTTTCTCCTCATCGCTTACGTTCTTGATGGTGGTCGAACCCCCCCTTTAACACGCACCTTACATACTTATTTTGCTCCCACCTTGCTGTTCTTGCTGCTTCTGGACTATGTTGGGATACAGCAGAGAGACAGGAACACACGCGGCCGTGGGACATGTGGCCTTGGGGCAGCTCCCACCGCCCTGCCCCGGAACACCAGGACTGGTGGTAGATGCCAAACACCTCATTGACCCGTCTTCACTGACAATTTACCAAAATTTAAATGAAAGACATATATAATCCTCCCACTTTCTGCCTTTATTCCTTTTGTTCTCTTCTTTTTGCCAATCAATTATATTCTTCACTTGAAAATTACAGACCATAATCAATATAAGGGGATGGATGAGGAAAGTAGTTGCTAATTAGTTTTTTTGGAAAGCATTTGCTTTGATGTTCCTCATGTGTCTCCCAGTAAATGGCTATTTCTCATTAACCGTAAATTACTGGGGCACTGAGCAACATTTCATCTTCCATCTATACATTGAGGTGATGTCCTTGTGTTCAGGTTTATACACCTCAATAAAAGTTTAATTACACAGATTTAGATTTTGTGGTGTGTATAGTAACAGTTATTCCTAATGTTGCTTTGTCAATGAAATAATTAATTTTTATTGTTTATAACTCTGTCAAATTGATGTTTTCATGCCAGTTCTTTCTTAGGCTAACCTTCCATCGAGGAGCTCTACTTAAAATTATTCTACTTGTCGAAAGGTTAAATTATACAGTTTTGTTCATGCTACAGAAGAAAAACTCTACCTGTCTTATCGTAGCTGTGCCTCCTGATTTCCATGGGCACCTTTGGCAACAAAACCAAAAGATGGAAGACTCTCCTGTAATCTTAATTAATCTTTAGCCTATTGCTGACAAAGACACAGGAAGGAAACAGCTGGTGTCAGTGCAAGTTCCATGGTGAGGGGAAGGAAACAGAGAGGATGAATTTCCAGGACCGTGAATTAGGAAAGCAGGGAATGGATGTGAGGGATATGAAGGGGCAGGAAAAGATGAGAGTGTAGCCAGAAGCTGGAGAAAGGGATATGAGGGTATCTGCAGTGCTGCGGCAGTAGCCAGTGGCTGGGTGGAGAGGGATGGATGGGACTGCTGGAGAATCTGCCCTGCTGAACCAGTGCTGGCTCTGAAGTGGTCATGGAGCCCATAAGCGTAGCATGTCACATGGAGAAATAAGTATTCTCCTACAGCTGTAATTTCCTCTGATAGCTGGTTCACAGCCTTCAGACCGGGAGACATACAGTGAAAAAAAAAAAAAGAGATTTTAAAGAAAACTTAAGGAAACTGTACAGAAAACATTACATCTCTGAAGAGAAAAACTTCCCCTATAGTATTTTATGTAGTATGTGATATGAGCTGGTTTTTAAATTACCTTTGCAGAGTGTTTTTTTCCATAAGACTACTGCCTCATTCGGTGCAAAGCATGTGTTTAATTAATGTATAGTTCTTCAATGTTTCTCTTCATTTTCATCATGTAAAGTGGAATCTTTCATGTCATATTCACTGTACATTCTTCAAACTCTGCCTTGAAGGCAGATTAATTAATTTCCATGATGACTTTCCTGCGGTATTCTCATAACTCCTTCAAATGTTAGTAAATTTAACTTTGTAACAGCCTTCTAAGTTGAAGTAGTGCTATTATCATATTTTACACGGAGGGAAGAACTAGCGGCAGGTAATGTGTCTGGAGTTGTCTGGAGTTGTTTGTTAATTATATTATGTTGTGGAGGCTGGCAGGTTATTTTCAAGCAGGAAGTAGTGGATTTAATACAGTGTGCAACCACCAGCACCTAAGAAACAAGACCATAATTGTTTGTGCTCAGGTTTGATTTTAAATACTTTATGGAACCTTAAGCGCTAGAGGTAGTGGGTTTCTTACAATCTACAAAGCTTTGCTATGCACTTACACCTGGAAGTCAGGAGCTAGTTTCAGAAATATCTGTGTATCCTGCTTTATGACAGATAGAGGAACTCCGGGAAATTTTTTAATATTCAACCTTTAAAAAGGAAGTTATGAACAGTTTAATTTTGCCCATACTTCACAGAACAATATTGTTTTCCTGACTAGAGCAGCTAAAGGGGCTTTTCCAGTTGTGGTGGGACTATAGCCAGTGTCTGCATGCTCAGAAGTCGTATGTTCCTCCCTAACTTTCCACACCCACCTTTCTTCATTATCAATTCCTCTCAATGGAAGGAAACCATCCTAGAGGTGGCATATCACCAGGAGCAATGTGAGGGTCCACTTTTAAGTGATAGGGGAAGGATTACACAACCTGACAGTCCTAAAGACCCTTAGGAGCTGAGGGATGGAATTGGAAAATTTCTCCTCTCCTCCAGAGCCAGGAGCACAGCACTGCCTGTGAGGGCAAGGAGACAGCAGAGAGAAGCAGTGTGTTTGCTGGGCATTGGCCAGCCTCTTATCAGCAGCTCTCTGACATGAATTATAAAGCAGTGCAGGAATTTTCCCAAGCACAACTTAATCTCTGTAAAGCACATCCCATTGAGCACTCGGATCGGGAAAGTGTTTATTGCAGACACTTTGGTTATTCTGCTGTCTTCACCTGATGCCCAGTTTGTCCTTCTGTGTCCTTTGGTAATATTTGTTCCAGATTGTTGTGTTTTAAAGCATTTTTCTTTCTTTTATGGTGTGTTGTGCGCTGTTAAAATCAATACCACGTTGGGTTTCTTTTGTGGAAAACATTTTTCCCCTCTTACCACACATTTTTAGTAGGTGCTGTATTTAAAGAGGTCTGTGCAAATATTCATACATGTGCTACAGTAGGTGTTGGTGAAACTACATCTGTGAAAATCTCAGAGGTAAGTTTGCAGAGAAGTAAAGTCTTAAAGTCAGTTCTGGATGCAGACAGAAAGAAGATGGAGAGACTGCTAATTTTGCCACCTTAACAGACACTCAAATAAAAATTGTTAAAATGAAAACTAATTTTGAAAATCTTGCTTTCTTTTCTCAGTGTTTTTTAGATGATTGTATCTATGCAACCAAAGCCATCTCTCCCCAGGAATGCTTCTGAGGAAAAACAGATTGGTGAGTCCTGAGAAAACTAGCCAAATGTGCAATGTTACAAATCTGTGTTGGTCCACAATTTTTGTTGTGCTTTACCATTTTGAATCAATAACAGACAAATTGAGAACCCCAGAAGAGTAAAGCAAGCAGAATGGTTGCCTGTGGTATTTCAGCTGGAGCGATTGGCCCAGTGTCACACAAATGCTACGTGTCAGAGATGGTAAATACACTTCTCCTAGGCAGTGTTTATCTGCTTTAACTTCAAAATCATCCTTTCTTTTCTGAAACTCCTGGAAGACCTCTGCCTCATAACTTCTGGATGAAATTAAATGCTTGCACCAAGGTATTTTTACAAGCAATGCAAATTCATCTGAAGAGAAGTACTCCTCTTCGTCAGGTAAGTTCATGTCCTCCAAGAAAAACAGAATGTAACTCAGAAGTTAAAAAGAGTATTTTAACACATATCAGAAAGTGAAGAAAGGTGGTTTGTATAACTAATTATAGTTATTCCTGATTGCTGAAATGTTAACTCAGCATCTTAAGCATTCCCCTAAAACATATTACAAAGGCATGAAGGATAGGACAACAGGGAATGGCTTTAAACTGAAAGAGGGCAGATTTAGATTAGATATTAGGAAGAAATTCTTTACTGTGAGTGGGGTGAGGTACCAGAACAGGTTGCCCAGAGAAGCTTGGAATGCCCCATCCCTGGAAATGTTCAAGACCAAGTTGGATGGAACTTTGAGTGACTTTGACTAGTGAAAGGTGTCCCTGCTCATCGCAGAGGGGTTGGACTAGATGACCTCTGAAAGGTCCCTTCCAACTCAAACTATTCTATGATTCTGTGAAATGACAGAAACGCTGATGGACTAATTGATTGATAAGAGATCTTTCTCAGGAGGGATCAATCTTACACAAAAAAAAAATAATGAGTCAATAAACTGAGACACATTATGACAATACAGAAAATCTTATTTTCCAGATTTCCTTGAAATCTTTCCATAAAATGTGTTGGTGATGTCAATCTTGAAGGGAGATATCAACAGCAAAATGGTGCTCTGTTTTAAAACCACAGTTTTGAAATCAGAACTCATGGTTGTATTTCTGAAGGACTTCTACCTTTTAGTCATGAAAGTTTGTATAAAAATTAGTTGCATTTGCCCTGGTGAAATGGCTTCAGTTTCTCTCTCCCTGTCTAAGCCACAGATATTCACAAGCATTAAACTGTCTTTTTAAGTTCCCTTGATTGTAGAGCAGGAACAATGTGCAGCTCAGTGTGGTAAAGCTTGAACTACATCCATCTGCTTTATTTTTGTTTATTTACATATCTAAGAAGTGTCATTCAGTGAGTAATATCAGCCTAATGTTAAAATAATTTTCAGGATGAATCATAAGGAATTGCTTTTGTATTTGTTATTTGACATGTGAAAACTGTATTAATTCTCCTCCATGTGAAAATATACGTTATGAAAAACCCATATATTGTTAAATCATGTCTTCTACCCCATTATCCTATGCCATATATAATTTTTATACTCCCCAAATGCCTTGAATAGAGGCATATTTTCACTTGCCTACACTTTTATCTTTTGAAGTTCAGCCATAGCAGTTTGATTTGGAAAAGGTTGACACTAATGGGGTTGATCTTCACAAAAATAAGTGAAAATAGAGCAAGGGAGGAGCTCTGTCATCACCTTATCCTTTGTTATTTACTGACGGCACAGGCATTTTAAGTCATGTACAAACATAGTCCTGGTATACACACCCTGCTTTAGTGAGCATAGTAATGGGATAGACAGTAGTGGAATGCAGCACAAACCTATTTCATGCCTGATTTAAACTGAATACTTTTTCATCAATGTTTCATTAAAAGACTGATATATATTATTTCTCCAGTTCTCCTGTAAAATAAGGCCTTCCTTCCTTATTTCCTACCAAATACCTGCTCTTCTCCTGCAGATTCAAAACCTTGTGAGCCATGAATCTGAAAAGTTCTGTCATTAGTTACTTTGCCGATTAGGGAGCAGGTATCATTGGGGAATATGAACCAGTTAGATTTTGATGAGTTTTGGATTACTTTTGATTCTGGGATTAAACTAAAGGTTATTTACTGCAGTATTAGGCACAGGAAAGGCAAAAGCTTTGTTGGCTTTTCATGCTTTAACAGGATGTGACACAGTCTTAGCATTTGCTGGGAGAGGCAGGAGAAGATAAGTCTTGCTCAGGAAGGAAAGAATGTCTGCCCTGCAGCCAGAGAAACATTTCTCCTTTCCTCTTCACCACCTGCTGAAGTGATTGATATTTGCCTGAAGGATTTGCAGCTATTTGTAGTATTTTTGTTTAACTGCACCAGCATACCTTGCCAGGAAGTGGAACATTCTTCCCCCAGCGGTACATCATTTAACCATATAGGAAAGGATTATGTTTCATTCACATCTGATAGAAGCGTGAACAGGAATGTATCTACCTCAGGTTGATAATGAGCTGTTCTCAAGTTTATGGAGTATCAAATCCTAAGATATTTTTACTCTGATTGAATGCCTAAAATAGCATTAAACTAATTAAGTTTAGTTATCATTGAATAATAATTATACTGCATCAGATGGCAGACAGTCAGTAGAGAATTAGGTTTTTTACTTTTTTGGTTAAACTGGCATCCCGACTATAATAAATTGAGTCACCTTGAAGAGAAGGGAAGTCATGACTACCCTGGGGATGCAAAACCTCTGCAATATTTAGACTAGAGAGGTCCAAGAAACCATGTGGTCTTGTGACTACATAACTTTATGAGTAGTACTGCATCTGCACAGCAAGAGTCTGCCTCACACTCACATCCATTTTTATGCTCCGTGCTCACTGCATCCTAAATGCCTGGTAAGTCCAATGCCTCATTCTCTCTAAGCACTATCCATAAGATAATTCTGGGAGAGATGATGATTCAAGGGGAGAAGTCAGTGTACTTTAGGTCTGCTTTCATAAATAATTTTTAACAAGTTATTAAATCATAAACATTCTTTCATTAATTTTTACCTTTTAGGAATTTATGACAGACCCAGATGTAACTTAAGACTATACTCAATGCGTGTCCAGCATAGGGAAGTAGAAGTCAAATTCTGATTGCTTTTATTGAAAGAGAGAGAAAGAACTTTGTAGAAGATGAGGATTTTATTTCCTCTTATAATCAATTTTTTATTCTTCCTTAACTTCCACAGACGTGGAGTGTGTTGTGTCTGTGACTTGGCAAAGTCAAACACAGAGAAAGCATCACTCATCACAGTGATTCTATGGTTGCTTCAAAGCATGATAAATCAGGCTGTACCTGTAGATGCTTACAGTCTAAAGGTCTCCTGGATATTAAAATGAGATCAATAATTTTGAAGCAAGCAGTGTTTGAGAAATGGTTGAGCTGAGTCTGAAATCAATGAGTATAAAATATTACACTGAACATTTTAACACAAAAGGGGAGGGTCTGTTGACAAAACCTGTTCATGAAGAATGAAATGGGTCCTCAGGCTGAGCTCCACTGATTTCAACACAGCTACAACAAATTACTCAATCTGCGTCTGAAGAGAAAAATCATTTACTTCAGTTTATAAAGTATAAACTTTCAACAAAGGAGTCCTAACTATATATGCTGAAAAGATAAAATAACAACTTTAGGAAGTCTAATGGAGATGCATGTAGAGAGTTGTCACGTGTTTCAAAACTTGAGTAAACATCAGATGTTAATCAAACATGAGCTTCCCTTAATTTCACAGGTTAAAGATCACTCCCATGAACAATTAAGGATCCATTTTCTGCCTCTCTGCCAATCCAGCAATTCATGGAACATGCTGCTTCCTCTAGATTTTAATTTTACAGGAGTTATAACTCAGCAATTATAGTGAATGCATTTTGTAAACATTTACAAACCTCTGAAGCCAACATATGAGAGACCAAAATAGAAACATCTGGTAATTGCTAGTGAGTTAATAAAAATAGGCTTGATGTGGAAATAATGTTAAGGATGGTCCCAAATGCATTATGCTGCTTTTTTTTAGCCAGTTAGTGTATTTTCTGAATTCTAGTTCTTTGAAAATTGAGTCTTCCCTCTCCTCTTGTTGAAAATCAGAATTATTTCTAGTTTGCATCTCGTAATTTCCCTTTTTTTGTTTCTACTGCATATAAGAATGTTCAAAGTTTCTTTTTAAATTAATTTGTGATATTTATGAGAGAAGTTATTTACTCTATCTTCAAGCTCAATTTGAAGATACAACCTGATGCAACTAACACAACTAATAGTGAAAAATTCTGATGGCTAAAACCAGTGTTTCTGTTTGATGAGAATTCTGACATCTCAGAATTGCTTTTTATTTCCAATCAAAGGAATGGAAATTAATTACTCGTACTTAAAAATGTCTAAGGATTCTACAAATTCCTTCCTAGCCATATGACAAAGTTTTCATACCACTCTTGCGTATCTTCTTACTGCATTGTAGTGATCTGTTAATACATCTAGGAATAGGCCTTGCAACCTTGTATCTCCATATTTATAGAGATACTAAGGGTACTTATTTTCTTTTCCAAATGACATGACAGACATCTACACCCCTGTCCAAATCTAACTCCCAGGCTCTCCTTGGATACTGCAGGCTCTTTGACACTTCAATACAGTACAGTATTTTTCCTACCTTTTTCTAAACGATTTTAACTCAAACATGATCCACGTTATACTTACCATCCCTTTTCTTTCTCTGAAGTCATTAGTGCATAATGCTGCTTCACCATCTTTATTTTTCTCTTCCATATTTCCAAGATTATGCATATAATTCCATCCTCTTATTCCAGACAAAACTGCTGGTCTTCCAGAGGTCTCTGTGCTAGTTAGTTTCACATTCTGACTCAGTTGTTTTGGATCCTCTGTTTTGTTGTGCCAATGCAATAGCTGCCCCCTGGCCACCACAAGAGGCTAATTTTTAGCCAGCAGTTTCCAAGTCTGTATATTAGTATTGGCATGTTCATTCCTCTGACCTTCTGATATTCCTTTCTCACTACATTATCATCATGCAGATTAAATGAACCTTTCACAGCTTTCTTCCCTACTTTAAAATTTAAGCTTTACCGATCAAATTAGCCTTGGTCCCAGTCCAGAACTCAAACTACTCTGTGTATGATCCTCTTCCAAGAATGTTTCTCGGTGGCAAACCAACCCTAAATCTTCCTAGAGGGTCATATGTTGGTCTTCACTGTCTGGTTGCATCTTCCTTCTAAATCTTTAAAACCCAGAATAATTCCATTCAATTTTTATTGATATTTTGATTTATCACATTTAACTCGGTTGTAATTTCAAACATCTTTTCCATGTCTTCCTACTAACAGACAATTGCTTCTGTAGCTGGAGTCATTTTTCCATGTTCATTCATGAGTCTTGACCTACAGGAGCAAAAGTGTGCAAGGGTCAGAAAGACCATCTTCTATGTGGTTTAGATTAGACAAACTAAACACAAGTATTCTAATGTCTTAAGTAAACAACTTCCACTTGACAGACACAAAAACTTAGTGTCAGACCCAGGAAGGCCAAAGCCCAGCTGGAGCCAAGACTGCTGGTGAGAACCAGTCAGAACAAAGCAGATTCTGAAGGTTGCTAATTGGAAAAGGAAGTTCAAGGATGGGCTTCCACTGACAGAGGCCCCTTGTGACAACAGGTGTCGACAAAAAAGCTGATGAACCCAGTGCCTCTTTTCTGCCTCTGTCTTCACAGCCAAAGCCAGCTCCCAGATTGCTGCCTATATGGGCACAACTGGGTAGGGATTGGGCAGCCAGCAATGGAGGAGCAACAGGTTAGGGAAACTGGTATGTGTATTCAGATCCATTGGATCTGATTGGAGGGGAATCACCCCAAGCTGCTGGGAGAGCAGGTGGGCCTGAGTGTGAGGCCACTATCAATTGTCATCTTTAGAAAAAAGGCAAGGAGGACGACTTGGGAATCACAGAATCATGGGATGGTTTGGGTTGGAAGGGGCTGAGGATTGGAGGGTTGTCCTCTTGGTGGCAACTACGTGCCAGTCAGCTACACCTCAGGTGATGGAAAGATCAGGGAGCACATAATCAGCAGTAGTCAGCCCAGGAAGGCAAACCATGTTTGTCCTGCCTGATTGCCTGCTATGAAGAAATGTTTGGCCCTGTGGGCAAGGGCAGAGCAGTGGGTATAATATACCTTGATTTGAATATGGCTTTTGACCCCACCTTCTCCACCCTTCCCCTCTGGAAACAGCAGAAGGATGGACTGGACAAACAGCCTGTTTGGATGGATTGAAAGCTGGCTGTAAGAGCACAGTCACTAACTCAATCTTTGGTTGATGATCAGCAAAGCAGCCTGGGCTCAATTCTGGCACCCATATCCAATGCCTTCATCAACAACCTGGCTGCAATGCAGAGCTTGTTCTGAGCAGACCTGCAGTCAACACTAAGTTCTGGGAAGCAGCTGCGACTTCAACCCAGAAGGACCCTGAAAAACTTAAGGATTGAACAGAGACCTCATGATCCTTACAAGAAGTATGAAGTTCTGCCCCTGGAACAGCTGGAATAACCCCATGTGCAGATACAGACTGGGAAGTAGCTGGCTAGGTCACAATCCTGTGGGTTTCAGTGCACACCAGGTTGAATGTGAACCCACAGCATGCTCTTCTGAAAGAAGGTACATACTGGGTCACGTTAGAAACATGGCCAGCACATCAAAGGGAATTTGCTGATAATCTCTGCTTGGTATTGGTGAAGCCATGCCTGAAATATACCTTTGGATACCTCTGGTCAGGAGAGACGGGGCAAGATTGGAGAGTGTTCAGTGGAGGGTTAATAAGGAAGCTACCAAGGAGAGGCTGAAGGAGCTGGACTTAATTAGTCTATTCAAAAGGAAGCTAAGAAGTAATATAACATCGGACTACAACTGTTTGAAGGATCATTGCAAAAGTGACAGAGCCAAATTCTTCTTACTACTGGCAGCTGCTCTAACAGAGCAATTGCCACAATGTATGACTTGGGAGGTTCACACTGGGCATGAAAAAATCAAATCAGCAAGAGAGTAGCTGGGCACTAGAACAGGTTGTCCAGAGGACTGCAGGAATCTCTGTCACTGGGGATTTTCAACACTCAGGCAAAGCTAACAGTGACATAATCTAGCGCTGACATGGTCCAACCAAAAGTAAGCTTCAGAGGTACCTTTTAACCAACACTTTCATGACCTTGCAGCAGGTTTCAGGTCTTCACATCGTATTAATAAAGCCCTATTATTAAAATAATCTATTTATTAACTTGTTTGGTTTTATGAGTGGTGGTAAAAAATTGTCACCTAGCCTGTTTGAAGGGAGAGGATTCAACCGATGGGAAACACCTCGGTGAGTTACCTAACTGAGACAACACCTCTCACCAACCTACTTCATGGAGTTAGAAATGTAGCAAGAGAATTCAGCTAAGGAAAGGCATTCAAGTCACACTTCTGCTCCACATCCCTCTTTCCCTTGCCCTGATACTCGTTTACCCCTCCAATTTAGTTGACTTAGAGCTCTACCACATTAAAATCTGAATCTAGACTCAGCTGCTCCTTCCAGCATTTCTGAAATAAAGAGCACCTAAATTAGTAATTAGCCTTTCTCTGGCCTTTTGTTATCAAGGCAGCATCCAACTTCTTTGGTCTGGAGGAAATGCTTTGATATAAACAGACATTCAGCTGTGAACTATATCAGTTCCATAATGTCTCCACCCAAAAGATTCCCACACTAGTCACACCACCAATTAAAACTTGCTTTACCATATGTGGGAAACAGTAACCTGCTTGTCTCCTGTTTTTTCCCTACTCCCAGAGGGTAGTATATAACCATATATTCCATACGTCTGAATTCTTTCTTGTATTGTGGATTTGATCTTGGGTCCAGTATTCTTGGTTTCAGTGGAGGAAACGTAGGGCAGGATATATTTAAAGGAGAGGAGCAGAGCAGCCATACTTGGAGAAGCTAAAATGAGAAAGGTATCTGATGGGATGCAACTAGTGCACCTACAAGTACTGAAAAATCAGATGTTTTCATTTATAATGTATAAATTTTCAACAAAGAAATCTGAAATGTATGTTGGAAAGATAAAATAACCTCATGAAGGGAAGCAGAGGGGAAAGTACACCCTTCTCTTCACTCTTGTGACCAGTGGCAGGACTGGAGGATACGGCATGGGAGGTTTAGGTTGGATATTAGGTTCTTCACCCAGAGGGTGGTTGGGCACTGGAACAGGCTCCCCAGGGAAGTGGTCACAGCACCAAGCCTGACAGAGTTCAAGAAGTGTTTGGACAGCACTCTCAGGCACATGGTGTGACTCTTGGGGTGTCCTGTGCAGGGCCAGGAATTGGACTTCGATGATCCCTGTGGGTCCCTTCCAACTCAGCATATTCTATGATTCTACAATTCTGTGGAGCTTCACAGAGATATATTTAGATATTTGTCATCCATGTCAATACTTGAGTAAATATATGATATTAATCAAACATTAACTTAGCTTAATTGCAAAGGTTGAAGTTCACGGTCATATACAATTAAGGATCGGCTTTCTTCCTTCCTGCAAATCCTGCAATTCATGGAATATGTTGCTTCCTCTAGATTTGAGTTACGTAAGTTATGACACCATGAAGCTGATGTCATTGTGAGGCCACTCTCACTAATCTCTGAAAGGTGATGGTGATCAGGGAAGGTTCCTGGGGACTGGAAAACAACCCAAATGTCACTGCTTTCTTCAAGAGGGGCAAAAAGGAGGATCCAAGAATATACAGGGCAGGCAGTCTCACCTCAAACCCTGGGAAAGTGATGTTGTGAACGATCCTCAAATACATTACGGAGAAGAAGGTGTTGGGGAGTAGTCAGCACTGATTTACAAAGTGGAGATCGTGCCTCCCTTATGATGATCATACATGTGACTTGGTGGAGGAAGGGAGAGCAGTGGATCTTATTTATGATGGCTTTCAACACTGTCCCTCATAACATCATTGCAGAGAAACTGATGAAATATAGACTAAATAAATGGACAGTGGGGTGGATTGAAAATTACCTGAACTGTCAGACTCAGAGGGTTGTGATCAGGGGCATGAGGTCACGCTGGAGCCCAGCTGGCAAGTCACTAGTGGTGTAACCCAGGAGTTAATACTACATAACATCTTCATTAGTGGCCTGAATGATGAGACTGCACCCTCAGCAACTTTGCATATTACCCAAAACTGGGAGGAGTAGGTGATACATCAGATGGATGTGCTGCCATTCAAAGGGACCTTGACAGTCTGGAGAAGTGAGTCACCAGAATCCTTATAAAGTTAAGAAAGGAAAACGCCAAGTCCTGCCTGTGGGAGGAAAAAGTGAAGTACCAGAGGATGCAGTGAAACACTATGTCTGACCACTTTTTTTCTTTTGTTGAGGTCCAAGCAGTAGAAGTCTCCTTCTACCTGCCTTCTGCCATTGTCTCCTGCAGATCCAGTACCTGATACAGTAGTACAGTAAAAGCTGGTGCTGTTTGAACCACCACTGACTGTTCTCACTCTGTCTGTGTCAGTTGCCACTTGGCCATGGAAGGGGCCTTCAGCTTCTGACACGGAAGACTGAGCTGTAGATTCTTACCTTAAATATTGTAGATAGACTGCAATAGTCTGACTGACTTTAGGTGTTGCTGACACCAAGGCAGTGACATATAAATAGGGCCTTTAATTAGATCATAGAATCATAGAATAGTTTGGATTATAAGGGACCTTTAGGATAATCTAGTCCAAGTCCTCTTTGGAAGGGACATCTTCAACTAGACCAGGTTTCTCAGAGCCCTGTCCAACCTGACCTTGAATGTTTCCAAGGATGACGAATCCACCACCTCTGTGGGCAACCTGTCCCACTGTTTCACTAGTCTTATTTTAAAAAACTTCTACCTTTTATCTAGGTTAAATCTAACCTCTTATAGTTTTAAACCATTATTCCTTCTCCTATTGCAATAGGCCATCCTAAAAAGTTCATCCCCATCTTTCTTTTAAGCCCCCTTTCGGTACTGAAAGGCTGCCAGAAGGTCTTCCCAGAGCCTTCTCTTCTCCAAGCTGAACAGCCCCAGCTCTCTCAGCCTTTATTTGCAGGAGGCGTGCTCCAGTCCTGGGATCATCTTTGTGGCCCTCCTGTGGACCCACTCCAACAGATCCATGTCTTTCCAGTCCTGGGGCCCCCAGAGCTGGATGAAGTACTCCAGGTTGGGTCTCACAAGAGCAGAGTAGAGGGGCAGAATTGCCTCCCTTGACCTGCTGGCCACGCTGCTTTGGATGGAGGCCAGGACACAGTTGGCTTTCTGGGCTGTGAGTGCACATTGCCGTGAACTGGCAATACAGCTTTCCTTCCACCAGTATTCCCAAGTTCTTCTCAGCAAGGATATTCTTGATCTGTTCATCTCCCAGCCTGGATTGATACTGGGGGTTGCCCTGACCCAGGTGCAGCACGTTGCACTTGGTCTTGTGAGATTCCTCATGAGATTCCCATGGGCCCACTCCTCAAGCTTGTCCAGGTCCTTCTGGATGGCATCCTGTTCTTCAGGTGTGTTTAACCACACCACTCAGCTTGGTGCCATTTGCAAACTGCCTGAGGCTGCACTCTATCCCACTATGTCATTGATGGAGACATTAAAAAGTATTGGGACCCCTAAGGGCCACTTGACACTGTTCTCCATCTGTGTACTGAGCTACTGACCACCTCTGGATGTGACTATCCAAAAAATTCTTCATCTACTGAACAGGCCATCCACCAAATCCTGACAGATACAGGAAGAGAGTTTAAAATGGGACTTGAACAGGCAGGCTCTCAGCACTAACAACAAAGTTATGCAGTTATACATTAAGCAGTTGCACTTATTTCCTCAGAAAGCACCTCCTTAGAAGAAAGGCTGCCAGCAAATTGAATAAAAAAGATGAACAAATGATCCTACAGAATGAACACTCAGAGTGATTATAGACTTTAAAAAAATACTTTGTTTAAACATGAACTTAAATATATCTCCAGAACCTCACAGCTCAAACAAGTATTCCTCTGAAGGTTCCTTCTGGTATGAGAAGTATGTCCTACCCTCTGTACCAGCATTTACTTTTCTCAGCTGGGTTTAAGAGATATAAATCACACCTTTGAATCATAGCTCTAAGTTTCCCCAAAGCTTTTCAGATCTATATATCTGTGCTTATGACAGCAACCAATACCATAGACTGTTGTGCAGTTTTCACTAGAGGTACAGGCACTTCTAACTGCATTAAGGAGAAAAGCTATTTTAAAAAGAAAATAAAACGAGGGAGCCTCTAAATTTTTTATGCAATACCTCCCAATTGTATTTTTCCGTTTCATACCAATTCTCTGCTCAGACAGAATTGCTCAGTTACCTTCTCTAACAGGGAAGAGAGTCAGGAGTTCTCAGATCCTTGGAGTCAAGTTAAAATCTTGTGATTCAGATCAAGTACTCCAACAGCTCAGCAGGACAAAAAAAATCATACACTAGATGCTTGTTTCAGACTGCAGTGAAGAACACTTATGCTGAGATTGCATCTGAAGTGTGTCCATTTTGGGGCTCCCCAACATGAAAAAAATGAGCAAATCCAGCAGATTAACAAGACTCCTGAAGGGACTGGAGCACATGAATCTGGGGAGACTCATACACCTTGATCTGCTCAGCCTGGAGAAAAGAATGATTAGGGGAAATCTTACTCCTGTCTGCAACTGCATAATTGAGGTGCAGGGAAAGAGCAGAGAGAGCCAAACACCTCTTGGTTGCACACTGTAGGTGAACAGGAGGCAATGGATACAACTCAGGGCACAGAACATTCCAATGAGACATGAGGAAGTTATTTCTTTTAACCATGACGGTGCTCAAACTTGAACAGATTTCCCAGAGGGGCTGTGGAACGTCCATCCTTGAAAACATTAAAAAAGCAACAGGACAAAGCCATGAGCAACCTGCTCTAACTGAACCTGCTTTGCACAGCATGTTGGACTGGCAACTGCCAGGGGTCCCTTCCAGCCCGTGCAATTCTGTGAGTGTAACAACTCCTTGAGGCCAGGGTCTCTTCAAAGCCTGCGGAGGCTACACCAGCTTACCACAGTCTCCATACCTCCCCTGCTCCTCTCACCCCCCAGTGCACTTCTCCTTCAGCTTGGCTGGCATTAATGCACATGGAACAGTGAAATGACCCAGATTAAAAAGAGGTGTGCAAAAAACCCCCCCTGCAAACTGTTGTATTGTACACACTATGGCAGAGGTTCAAAATGAGTATTGACCATGGAAGTACCTAAAGATCATTTATCCAGAAACATTGTCTTGCCAATGATAGGTGTTAAGATTTTTACTATTTCAGAAACTCTCCTGTTTTAATAAATGTTGGTTTCCAGTCCTTTTCTCTGCCAATTATACCAGTGCAGCATTATCCTGCCAATATAACCATACAGAAATAGAGTAACACCCTATATGTATATAAATACCAACTTCCCAAAGTGGTCAATACTCAACTCTATCATAATAAACATAAAACTAACCTCATTACCTTAAGGAGCTTATTTCACAGAAGAACTACAGTGGGCAAACTTTAGTTGCAAAGACTCCCAGGCTTCAACTAATTCAGCTCAGCCCAAGAGACAATAAGGTTTCTGCAGCTTGTGATTTCTTCTTATAGTGTAATAAATAGTACAATATAATATCTGCTGAAGAAATCCTATGGATGTAGTACTTCAGCTGTGCACAGTAGGTGCATTCATTATTGTTACAGTGAAAAATATTCAAAATCATGTAAACAGGCAGGAGTCCCTAATCTGAATCTGATTGGTAGATCGTGGGTGTATAGTTCTGATCTCTACTGGATCTCGTTTTCTCCTCACGTACCATGTTAAGAGTAAATACTATTTTGAAAACGATTAATAAGTAAATTACCTGTTTTAAGGAAGGCTTGTGTATTAAAGAAGGAAACTATTACATGTCATACTCTCCTTCCTTCCCCTGTTATTATTTTAATTGATTTAGACGTCAATCTACACAAGTAATCAGAGACAGTCATGCTGCCTTCTCAATCTAAAATTATTGGCTACTTGGCACTCAGGCTGTTTCTTCTAAACATCTTCCCATGCCCTAGATCAGACACATGTCCTCAACGTTTGTGATTCTCTAACATCTCTAACCTATGTAACTATTGCTAGGTTAACCTAAGCTGCCTATAAAACCATATAGTCAGCTACTGTCTACATTATTTTCTCTTTCTTTGTAACCATACATTATTTTCTGTATTACCCTATACTAAATAATACAGTTAACCTTGACTTTAGCAGTCCCAAACACTAACTTCATAGCAGTATAGTTTAAAACATTTCACAAAGCCTGAGATCACTCTTGCATTTGTGGACAAAGCATACACCCAGCATCGTGATACATTGATTCAGACTGGGGAGAGGAGGGGAGAGAAGGGAGTTGTTGAGAATTCCAGCATAATTTAATACAGAGAAGCACTAGCTAATACTGGCTTTTTCCTCTTTTCAACAATTGTTTCATCAGTCAGTGCCAGTATAACAATACACCAGTAATAATATTTATTCCACTCACATTTTTAATGACACAGTCCCTAAGCTGTATTTCCGACACCTTTGTGAAATTGCTGGCCTATTTTGGGAAGAGGTTTCTGCTCACTCACCCATACTCTGGTTAACAGCAGCGACCCAAAGACACATTACTAGGTTGGAAGTGGTATAAGCTGCTATTAAGGGGATGGAGCTGACAACCACAGTGAGATACAGGTGCCCATTATTTCTGACCCAGTCACTCAAGGGAATACAGTAACACTGGACAATGCACCAATGGGTCTTAGGACATCTTTTAAGATGTTTTCAGCTAACAGGGCTCGCAGACTCAGAGCTGAGGATCCATCTCTGTGTATTCCCTCACACCCCGCACAGTTACTTAGCACTGGCTACTTCTGCCATGTTCAGCAAAGCTTAGGATCTGGCTACATATTATTATTTGCACAAGGGTCCCTGTGACTGAGCTGCTGCAAGACTCCTCCTGATCAGCCACCTGCTGCACTAGTTGATTATTAACATCCCGGACATATTGCAGAGCAACTTGGCAAGGCAAGCTGGCACAGTCGCTGTCCACTGGATATGAAGGGGGCAAAATCTTCCACACCTTTTAACGCTGTATCTTCTCTATAGATCTCCAGTTTCAGCAGTGAGCAGGGAAGATCTTTTCATGGGTCAGGCAGCAAAAGAGTAAAATTCCTCTGAGAATAACTTGTTATTGCATCTTCCCCCACCCTCCACCACTGTCTACTACAGTTAGTTTCAAAGTCTTGTAAGTCAGAAGCTGTTTCCTCAAGCCCTGTGCAGCACTTGGCTTTCTTCCCGAAGCACCGAGGCTAAATACAGTAACTACAGAGTGTCCTGTCACTGTCTTGAGGATTGTCACAAAGCTGAATCCTCCCTGACAGCTGGCACTGCAGATAGTGGAACGTATATAGCCTATACAGTTCTGGTTGTCCCACAGGGTTCCTCCAGTATATCTTCTGCTCTTTGCTATATTTACTACAGCAGTGTCATCATCATATGTTGCTGCCAGTGCCAGGCTTGCTCCGCAGCCCATTGTTACATGTTTCAATCAGCTGCTTCTTTAGGAAGAAGGTAACCTACTTGGAAAACCTTAAAAAAAACCCCTTCAAGTATTTCCATTGCCGGCAATACTTATTGCAGACACCGGGCACCTCTGAGTCCCTGACACCCAGTGCTAGAAACTCTTTCTACCCACAAGCTGAGGCAATCTGCTTGCTCTCATCTGTCAAGGTCTTGGTTTTTGGCTTGTCTGCTCCCTCCAGAGGCCAAGCACACAAAGGCATTTAGCTGATCATCTTCCTCAGCTGGGAATAAAATTCATTAACTATAAAGAAGAGTAGGGTTGATCAAGGCATATAAATGCTGCCGGCCACAGAAGAGACTCTTACACCACCACAGCTCAGACATGCAAATACAAGCCACCCACTTTTGCAAGCGGGAAGAATGGGTGCCTTACAAAACACAGTGAGAGTGCTCCAAAGGAGAATTTACTGAGCAAGTGATGCAGTAATGGGCCCTTTATCTGTTACCAAGTCTCTATCAGCTTCTGCTGAAGCTTTCCTTCCTTGAGTCAGCAGCCTGGATATAAATAAAACTGCTGTGCAAGTGTCCTCTCTGTCTACAAACACGTTGCAAAAAATGTGAAGAAAAGTGAACTCACAGGTCAGACAACACAGTCTCATCTGTGTATTTTTTGTCCCACTAAGCATCTAACAGAAATCCTGAAAATGTAATTGGTGGAATTAAAACATTTGGATCTCAAGTGTGGCTCAAGTGTGGCTCCCACTTAAAAGTGAGAAACAAGTCCTTAGATGCTTCTAGTGGCTTCCTGCTGCTAGTACCTGCTTCCTAGTTGGAATTACTCCATGAAGGTACTCAAAATTTTCAGTTTGCTCCTTTATTTGGTTGAGATGGCATTTTATAATCACAGCATTGATCTCTAGCATGAAATCTGATGGGCAGGACAGAGCACAAACTATAACCTGAATTAATCAATGGGAACTCTGATTCCTGCTTGCTGTGATTCAAAATATAACGAATCAAAGGCATCCTCCCTGCTTACCTCTTCTCCCTCTGTAGTGGTTTTAATTCTAGGCCTTCCT
>VZRE01004202.1:0-79101 GCA_013396775.1 Cephalopterus ornatus
CAGGAAAGTCAGATCCAAACCGTTACAGTATTGCTTGGAGCAAATGGTTGAGGAAAGACTACGAGAAACAAAGCAGACATAATCTTGTCCTTCTTGCACCTTCCTACTTCTTGCAGAATCTCTGAGCTGGCAGTGGTCTAAGGATCGTTGTGCTCTAACTGTCCTTTATAAATGTGTCTAATTCCTTTTTAGGGCCATTTAACCTTTTCCAGCCTCTGAGAAGGGTTTCATATACTGTTATCAGATCCCTTTAAGTGATATTCCTCCAGGAGGAGAATCCTAGTCCACAAAATATCCCATTGGCAAACGAGGTCTTTCACATCTCTGATGACATTGCCTGTCCCCCCTTGCATCTCTGTGGCTTCTGCTACGTGCTTTTTGGGTTGAATGACCAGAACTACACACAGTACTTGGAATGTGATTGCACTGTTGATGGCATAATGGTGTTTCCTGTTTTAGCATCAGTTCCTTCCCTGAGATTGCTAACATTCTGTTTGCTTTTTGAATACTCCTGGGCTTAAGCTGGTGTCTTGAAGATCTTTTCCCTGAGTGGTAATAATTACTTTAGAGCCCATCATTACCTATGTGTGTGTATGCACAGTTAGCATTATTTTTCCCTTTGTGCATTTCTTCGCATTTATGGAGATTAAAATTAATCATCCATTTTAACACTCAGTATTATGAGATTGTTCTTCAGGTTCTCACAAGCAATTTTAATGTGATTAGCTGGAATAAGCTTTCAGAGTCTTTCATCAATATCTCAGAATCAGGAAAGTGACTTCAAAATCACAAGATCTGGAGAAGGAATGTATGGCAATTTTTATTTACCTTCTTTTTGCTTGATCCCTTAAGATGATTATTTGCATAATTTTATCCACCAGTAAAATGGACTAAAACCATGCTAAAAAAGCCAGAAAGAGAGTTAATACAATCATCTTGTTTCTGAAATGAAGGCTTTAGGAATGCATGGTAACAGCAGCTCAGTTTAATTAGCTGAATTTAATTACTCCACAGAAATTAAACCAGCTGGACCAACTTAGCAATGGAAAAGTGGGATATTGAAATCCAGAGCTGGACATGGACTCTTTGTATCTGTAGACACCTTCAAATGGTGTTTCAGCTCACCCTTACCTGTTATGCTAAATCAGGTGGATTTTCCTTCTGACAATCCTGTCCTCCCAGGCATGTAAAGGGAGTCGGTGGGGATTGAACCTGAATGAGAAGTGACGTGGACATCTTTGAAGTAGGTGAGATGCTTCCCACTGCAGTCTTGGCAACTTCCAGGAAAACCTTTGTCCTTTATAGTCCTGCGGCATCTAACCAGGGTGGGGGATTGACAGAGAAATTTATTTAGTGTGGGATCTCTGGCAAAATTGGCCTGACAAAGCAACAACAACAGCCATCACCCTCCTTTTCTTTTGCAAGACCCAACAAGCCTTTCACACTTGTCCTTTATCTCTATTCCCCTGCAACTTCTGTTGATGCCGTGCTACTGAAGAACTCTGTAGGAGGTGGACAACAGCCAGATTTGCTAGGCAAAAGGCTTTGGGCTTCACTTTGTTGCTTTGGGTATATTTTCTAGAATCTACTGGGTGTTTTGTTCTTAAAGGCAATATGGTCATTTTGTGATGGAGCCCTGGAGTCAGGACTGTGTCTGATTAAGCACGGCAGGTAAAGGGGAAATTTTGATGGCTAAATATATATATAATATATACACATACACACACAAAATTTTTGATTTTAAAAATAATTTTCCTGGGTATTATCTATTCATCTGAGAACTCTGAAGAACTTGATTGAAAAGATAAAAATTTGGGGCTACATTTAAACTAACTTCATCCAAATTTGGAAATGTGAAGCATGAATACTGTAGTAATATTAAAAATGTTAAACTGTTCTTCAAGATTGAACATTTTAAGAATTACAGGAAATAAATCTTGTAGCTTTATAAGATTTTGCTACTGTGTTATATCTCCTAAGTAACACTAAACAGCACTGAGAAATGGAAAAGAACTGCATGAGAAATAATGTTTAATTGCAACTTGGTGACCCAGTACCTGGTTTATTTTGGCTTATTAGGAGTATATAATATTCATAAATTCAAATTCATTTGTGATATACAAGCATCCCAGTTTAGTGAAACTCTCCTATAGCTTGGTAAACTGCAGGACACTGCATCTGGGAGTTTTTGAATAATTTATCTGAAGTAATGAGTATCATCATGTGATGCTGTATCAAAGCAACTGCTCAAATGAATGCCAGCTGGGTACAGCCGTTGTATATCAAATAGTCACTTGAGTTGTCTCTCTGGAAAAATTAGGGAACATAATGAGCAAAATTAGAAAACCTGGGGAGCAGCCTCCATGGATACCTATTAGCAAGAAGTAATTTGATTAGTGTGAAATCTGTGAAAGTTCATTATTTACAAAGTTTACAAGTGTTATAAGAGAGATACATGTCTACATACACGCATCTATTTATAAAATATGGCCATAAAAATAAAGTATGAATACTAGATGTACTTATTTTTCTATATCAGCTTTATGAAACACTAATAGAGTATTTATTTGTTCAGAATCTAAAAAAGACTCATTTCATGCCCAACAGAAGCTTTTGGGCTGAGTTTCCCAGAAGGCTTTATATAGTCTCAGTAAAAGTAAATGCTTCAAACACAAGATCTAGGAAAGGCTGACAAAACAGATTTGCTAAGGGAAAATACACAGCTCTGTTAAGTATTAGATTGATGTTTTTATGAGGCAGGTGTATTGAAAGTGCCATTTGTGCCCACTCTGCCTGATGCTGACTAGGAATAGAGACGTGAGATGCAAAACTGAGAGAAGGACAGACCTGCAGAATTTTCAGCAGAGTGAATTTTTCTGCAGCAGTTGGTGCTGCAGCTGGTCTGCATCCTTCAGAATCAAGCCCTGCTCTTTATATTATAACTGCTTTTACTAGCTTGTCTCCCAGTAAATCTAATATCAGAATGGTTTAACAGTGAAGTTCTTTATGACACCTTTTGGATCCACAGTTTTAGATCACAAAACCAATTTGATGATCTATTTGTGTCAATGGCTTTTGTAGCTATGACTAATTGTTTTTTTTCTGAGAGACATGAGAGAAATACTGCTTCATGAGGTTGTCATTAGCCTGGGAAAAAAGAGACCATTGATTAGAGGCATGAATAGAATAGCTTGTAAGCCAAATTACTAGTTGGGGATTCCCAAATGGCTGAGGGCACAGCCTGTCTGATCCTAGCAAAACTCTGCATTGCAGTGGGGAACTCTCTAAACGATGCATTAACTTGTGAAGTTGACCTTAAATCAAGACTTGTTTGAAGGAAATAAACTAGAAGGCTTTTATTTTCAATAAAAAATTTTAAATGCGCTAATTCAAATATGATCCAAACCAAAAAAAAGATCTATAGCAGTTCACAGTGACAGACATATTTCTTTGATATATTTAGGTACATTTCTGTAGTGTGTGAAACCAAGAAAAATACTCTTCTATAGTACATGAAATGTGAATATTGCAGCATTATGCTCTTACATGGAAATTTGAAAGTGGAGGACTGCATAACAATTCTCTAATATTACATAAACCAAAGACACTCTTAAATTGTAAAAATAACTGGAAAAAAAATTATGTACATTGAGACAATGGTTTTGTTTCTTTTCCTTCAAATATATTTTACAAGATTACTCTTTTCAAATTATAGTGCCCTTTGACAGACATTAAAAATGACAAAGCAGAATCTTTAGTTATCCAAATTCAAAGACCTGCTCATATCCTATTTAAATTCACCCTGCTAAAAACCTAATATGAGCATTAAATGCATATTGGAATGCTCTTATAATTTATTGAATTTTGCTATGTAAAATCTTTCTAAAGGAAAAAATATTAGTAAATTCCCTGACCTTAATGCGATATGGTCCATTTCACATATATGTACAGGTGTGCTTTATCAGTACATCAATTTGTTTACAATTTAATGAAGAAAAGTAAAATAATAATAATTTTTAAAAGAAATTATAAAAGCAATTTACAATATTTACAGGCTCAATGAAGCATTTTATTATTTTCTGTCTTTTTGCTTTGTATGTCACAAAGGTTAACTGAACCAAAATGAAAAAGAGAAAACTGATCTCTTTTAAAAATCTGATTTGACCTATAGATTTTGGACCACTACAGGAACACAGATATTTGTAGTGAAGCCCAAAGTATTGTAATTTTAAAAAATGCCTTTTTTTTAATTATTCCAGTTAATTTGCTAAATCTGTGATGAGAAAACAGAGTTCTCATTTAGCCTTGTTTATCTTTATTCATCAACCCTTTAAGAGAACTTACATCACCTAACCATGAGTAGCACATTCTGGCACCAAAACATGCACTGAAATCTTCAAATTAATTTGTCAAGTTACTAGATATCGTAGATGGACAAAGCTTAATAACACATTTTGAGAAAATGCTTTTAAAGGAGCTTCAAACATACTGCCCCAAGAACCAGAAAGTACAGTTCTAATTTCCATTTTGTGGAAAGTGAGATTGGTAAGTGGTTCTGCAACACTTCTGTTAGAGCACACCATCTATTCTGCACAGAACACCTGTGGTGGTTGCTGTTTGAGGAGCTTTTGCCTGTTTTGTTTTTCTCTGTATCCCAGGTACTACCCCTTTTGCCTGTAAATTGGATTCTGAGGATTCACTGATTCCCACTCCCTCCCCTGGCAAGGCAAGGCAAAACAAAAATACAACACAGTCTACTGAGTACTGGAATTATTAGTGTTAAATGCTCTATCATTACTGGGCTGAAAATTGAGTTATTTGTTATCAATTTGAATGCCATTCTGGAGTTCCACTACAGTTAGCAGTGCACTGCTTTCATTATAAAATCAATTTCCTGGAGATGCCTATCTCCACTGGTTTAATATATACCACACTGAAAGTTGGCATAGAGGTGCTGGTGTACTTCCAAGGTAGAAGTACTGACTGCTGAAGAGGAGGTGTAGTTAAAATAGGAAAAAGCAATAGATTTTCTATGTTTCAGACTGGCTGGTGTTCTCCAAGCCTAAAGGACATATCTCGGCTGTTTTTGTACTTAAAAGTAAGTCCCCATTCCCACTTTAGTGGTGTGGGGAGCAGCTCCCATTCCATCTTGATTGTCTTTTGAGAATTATCTCCTGATTAATCCCAGCCATCCTTTTTCTCTCACCTCTCAGTTGTCCTTCAGTGGGTATTTTCATAAGGATGTACTCTAGATTCCACCTTCAGTAACCTTCACTACTGCCACACTGAGGACATGGAGGACCAGAGCTGCTTCTGGGATTGTTGGTGTGGGCTGCCTCACTCGAGAGGGACCCATGTTTCCCTGAAGTGATCTGTCATTGTGGGCTCTCACTGCACTGTAGAAGGGGGATGCTGTGCCCAGCTCTGAACATCCAGGTTTGCATGCTGCCAGCACAGCCATGCACACAACAGAGCAGGTTCAGCCGCCCTGTGCTCAACACCAGGTCACCTGTATCCTGCAGATTTCAGGCTAGGAAATCCCCACAGGAACTGAGAACGTAAAATTTATTCAACGTGGAGAAGTTTATAGCTTCCTTTGCTTACACTCTGGCAATGTCACTGCAATCACAAGGTTACAGGAACAACAAGGGCACTACATCATGCTATTAATATGTCTGGTTTGGGGCTGTTTTAAGAGGATTTTGCAGCTTTAACAGTTTTATGTGCCTACAGATACTCTTAGTCGTGGATTTATTAGGATATTTTTTCTCTCTAAGTATTATTAGATACATCTTCAGAAGTGGGGTTTAAACCTGTCTTTCTTGAGGTAATTTAATGAGTATAAAAAGCCCAACTCTTCTTCCTTTAGACTAGAAGGCTACTTCAGCTCTTAAACTGTTTATCTTCCTCATAACCTTCCTTTACCTCATTTCTATTCATCCTATTTTCTTTTCCACCTCTCTTCCTCTCCTCATCCTTTAAGTAATCTTAGCAGATGCTAAAGATGTCAGGCTGATAGCTCTGCAGATACAGACTCTCTCTGTATCAGACTTTAAAGATGTTGTTAATTCAGGAGTAAGCAATGTCAGTCCTATATCACAGATTATCTGTCACGGACTTTACCCAGGCCCCTGTTTAGAGAAGGAAAATCTATACACTATGTTCTTTATCTTCCTCAATGGTGACTGCTGAAATATTTGCAGATTGATCACTAATGATGAATTAGTATGTAACAGGTATATGCTAATCTGCATCATGTCATTGTTTCAGAAGCTCCATGTTTCATGGTATTTGCGCTATTAACCAATTACGATTGTGCTTATTTAGTATTTGCATCACATCCCAGATAAACACACTATAAATGCATCACTAAAAGCACAAAACTGAACACTACAAATTCTGAGCTAATTAGAAAAATCCTAGACAGAATGAGAAAGGAAAGAAACTGTGATTTTTATATATATATCATTTATTAAATTCTGCTCTAATTCCCTCTTTTTATAAGAGTTTAACCTTTGCATATTTTTCTTTTGCTGTGTGTCATAAACCATGCCTATTTTCTCCTGAATTTTTCATTTTTAATAGCTTCTATTTGCTTCCTTGATGTTTCTTTTACTGGTTAAACTCCCCTTTCTGCCTGTGTGTCTTTTAATTAGGCCTTTGCCCATCGTTCCTCTTTCTTTGGAGTTTATCCAGACTCTGAGCCCCGAATTCTGTAGCCTGCCTTTTTGTTTCTGCAGGTAGGTGCCACTGCCCAGTCACATACCGGTGAGGTACAGGGATTTGCAGATGTCATTAGTCTGCCTTTTGTACTTTTGTCTGTATGGAAATTGTTCTGTTCTCTCAGTGATTACTTTTCCCCCCTAGATCCTGGTTGTTTTTTTTTCTCATCATGTTCCTCAGACAGAGGATGTCTTCACTCCACAGACAGCTGTAAAATCCTTCCATAGTCAAGGAGGCTGCATGTTCACAGTGTTGGGCATGTAGAGTCAACTTCCACTCAACTGAGCAAAGAAAAACCTGAAGGATGTTTTTAGCTCTGCTGGCTTCCCATTCTATCATTTCGAGAAAAGGTTTTGGTTTTAGGTTGTGTAAAGCTAACAAAAAATTTATCATTGTTTATCAAGATACATGCTCTAATTTCAGGATTATCACCCACCAAGAGAAGAAAACCTATGGTCTAGTCTTGCTCTTGTTCTATCAATAGATATATTAATGCACTAGTATATGAAGATTATCCTTACCAGTTCCTTTTATTTGTTTAAAATGCCTTTTTGAAATCATCACGATTAAAAAGGACGTATCATCTTAGAAGTTTTAAATATCAGTTCAGAAATACACCATCTTTTTAGAATCTACTGTTCAGGCACTGAAGGCAAAAATAAAAGCTATCAGCTGCAGAGCAGGTATTATTATATAAAATTAATAATATAAATATAAATTTAGTGTTTGGCAATTGGCAAAAGACAGTCACCTATTTGGCTATTATGTAATGACACGACCAAATGTTAAATTAAAAATTTTCTGTTATGATGCTGCTAATCAATACAGTAATATTTGAGTAAATTTGCTGTGTAATCTAAGGTGGGTAGGGCAGTTATGTCTGTATTATATTCTTGCTTTAATTTTTCCTTTTGCATCAATTTAATTCTGCAAGCACCATAGTCTTTTATTGGGCAGATTTACTCTGCTGTCTATTCCTAAACTCTAGCTAGTCCTAACCATCTAGTCCTACCTTAAGCTCATGTGTATCAGCAGTCTGAAGTCTCTTACACAAACTTCCTCACAGCCCAAGGAACAGTCTGAGCCCACACATGCTTCTGTGGTTGCAATTCCAAAATACATCTCACGGCTATTGTCAGCCACAGACTTTGGGTGGACTTAGCGGTAGAAAGCAGCTCCAAAATTTTTTTTGGTACTACGAATACCACTATTCAGCAATTTCAACCTTGTGATTGTCACTTACACTTGGGCTACTCATTAAATGATCAGCTTTCAATCGCCTCCTCTCAGCTGAGAACACTAACTGCAAATTTAGTTGAAGCTAAAAACAAGTTAGTTTTATATTTTGGCACTGAAATTTGACTTTAAGTGCTTGCATAGCCATTTTGCATGTTTCTACCACATTATTTTACTTCAGTGGATGAACAGCAGAAATAAGCAGCTTTCTAAGCTGTTATTCACCAGTTCCTGATGGTGCAATCCATCCTATTCCCTGCTAAAGATTATGATAATTAACTTGGTAAACGTGGCACCTGTATGAAGGAAATTATTATCCAGCAGGATCGTGTCTAAAGCTGGTGCATAAGCAAACATTTGACTGCACCTTGAGTTTCTGCTTAGCTCCCCAGGAGTGCCCATTGCTTTATTTTCTAGAGAGTATCTAAAATACAGCTCAGCCTCTCCCTGAGTTTGGCACAGTTTCACCTTTCTGAGAGAAAGGACTTAATCAGATGATTGAAAAAGGCATCCTGGCATAAGGGAAAGGGTTTTATTAAGTAGATAGGGCATGTTTTGTCGGCTTTGACCTAGACTTGCAGTACAGACCTGTCCTTAAAACTTGTGACCATGAAGTACAGAGAGTTTTGAAGACCAGGCCTTTTGTACCAGCTTCTTTATCACAATGAACACTAATTCAGTAACTTGGTGTTCATCTGAATGCATATTAAAATGCATAGTCAATTATTTTTCATTTCATTATTTAACATGTCATTTTTCCAGTTTGCCACTTGCAACTGGCATTTTTGCAATACATTTTGTGTTTCAGACATCTTTTAGTGAATCACCAGATAGAGCAGCTGTGACAGCTATCCATTAATTATAACTCTGTATTAAAGTCTAATGAAAATACGACTTTCAAGGGAAAGTCTCCAGTAGAGCCTAAGTAGTGGTAGCTACCACTATTCAGTAGTTGACTTGGTGGTTGATTAAATGTTTGTATAGACATTTGCATAGTTGTATTAACCTCAAGTATTATTTATGAACAATTTGTCTTTGAGATTAGAATGAAGAAAAGCAATGGAGTTTTTATTTCTCAGTGGTAATTAGTATTACCTTGATGCACATTTGCGGTGTGCCAATCATAGGCAATCAAAAATCACCTACATGTGTGCCATGGCCTTTCCCTTGATTTAGTCTAAGCCAGACAGGACTCCTGTACTTCAAATACAGGAAAGTAGACATGGTGCCTTGTTCTATCTACTCCAGTTTATAAAAAGTGAAGTGAAAATAATCAATGAGAGTCTAGATGTCTTTTAAGATAGTAAAAAGTGAGTGACGTGCAATATGGAATCAGCTATTTGGCTTCATGTGGAACCAGAAACTGAAATCAGAATGCAGTACATAAATACATTCATAATCTTGTATCACAGTCTTGTGACTCCCCTTTCCCAGATTAAAGCAGACTTGTGTAAAGTCAGATACAAGCCACCAGGGGACACACCAGGGGACTCTCCCTATGGGCTGGGGCTGGAAAGACCCCACAAACTGCAGCCGCTAGAGGGAGGCAGAAATGAGGAGAGTTTAATTTTGCAGACACCTACACAAGGGATGCCTGGGTCTTGGAGGGATTCCCAGGACGATACATAAAAGCCCAATTCAGTAGGTTTCTATTACAATCTAATTCAAGAGTTGATAGACTGAAGCTGATGCTAGGGAGGTAGACCTATTTCATTGATTACTAGAACTTTCTCATCCTCTATTTTGTATGATTCTGACCTTTTCCTAAACGAAATGGAAACTTTTCAATTTTCTCATTGAAAACAGGCAAGTGCTGTCAGCAAGAACCATAGACACACCATTTCTGTCAAATTTGTGCTTTTCCTGTCAGTTTTTTCTTTTTGTTACTGGTATGCCGTAATGCTGACAGCTTTTATTCTTTGAACAAAGCCTAGCAAGGAAGTTTCTGTTGAAATGTGATTATTCTTTTCACTGACACAGATGGGGACTGTTCACAGTTACTTCTGATTCTCTAACTGTGCTCCTGAAACTGTCACCCTTCACCTTGTTGAGTTTTTTCAGACACCAAATATTTTCTAGGGGCTGGCAGAATTTCAGAGAAAGAGCTGCTGTGCTCCTGCTGAAATCATCGTCAGAAGTCCTGTGCATTTCGGCTGCAGTGCATTCAGGAGTAGATTTTTGCTTACCACAAATACAGAATATTCCTTCACCTTTTATTCATTTTTATTCTCTATGAGCCACAAAAATGAGCTTCACTATGGCTTCACTATGGCTACATTTAGAACCCGTTTCTCTTTAAATGCTAGACTTTTTCTATTCCTCCTAGTGGGAAAAGGTGGAATTAGTGTTTATTGCCACCAAATTTAATACACCACAAGAAATAATATGCCTGTTAGTTCTCCTCTTGGAAGGTTTCAGTACGCCCCAAACAGTCTAAACCACTTGACATTCATGTCATTCATGAAATGGCACCCACTGCATCTCTGATACAGCAGTTTTAAGCCCTCAACAGAGACCAGTTTTGAACCTCGCTCTTTGCCCTAACCTGACTGGATGTGCATGAGCCTATCTCCCTGCTCTCTTCTGTGAACTTGAATTTGTCATGAATTGACTGGTTGCATTTACATGGGAAACAGCATCCATAGAGTTTCTGGCAATCTAAATGGATCCCACCTGCTTTCCTTACATGGACTGCAAAGAAAATTCCGAGATGAGTAAGACGGCGCATTTCTCTCCCTGTTGCTTACTCAATAAGGATCACGACATCTGAAATAATTGGTAATTAATAAATCTAAATTAAGATATATTTCCTCTTGCACTTGACACATAGTTCCACCCTCCTATTAAGGAAAACGGGATGGAAGAAAATGCAATAGAAGCAAATGGGGTGGAGAGGTGGCTAAACAAACATAGAAGAGCCTGTCCAAAGGAAAGAAGTGAATCCAGACAAGCAGCGCACAGCAGTGGCACCTTGTTCTAAATTACTTCTTGACCAGCTTTTTACTACAGTCACTCAACACTTAGAATGGATCTAAGTGTCTTCCATTAGCTTTTGACAATCTAGGAAACACAAACTTCATTGAAACGATCTCATTTCAGATAGGAACATGGGCATCGGGAGAATATGATTTGTATCTCATTCACCCCTAATATGTAGCCACTAATTCATACCAAAATTATAACTAATAATGATCAACATGATCACCATAATGATTACAGGTGGCAAATACAGTTTCCTGCTACTAGATTTAGGAAAAAATTATATTCATGCCTAGTGTATTCATACTCTTTTCAGTTGATTTTATAGAACTTTTAAGAAATCCCTAGGCTTCTTTAAATATTTCTGGTATTTAGAATCATAACTCCTTACATTCCTTTAGATTTTGTCTTCATCAAGGATGCCTTGATGAGTATAAGGTACCCTTGCACAATTTCCTCTAGAAATTTCACTTAAATGAAACGTAATGCAGTGTGTAGTAAAAGGCAATAGAGAAGAATTACAGAAATGTTTCTAAATGCTTGTACTGTCAGTGCTTTTAAAAGAAGGAAAGCAGCATTATTCTTAAAAGTAGTTTTCTCTTGTTTACCACTTTTTCTGCTTCTTCAATCTAAAGAATTAATCCACTCTTCTGTGTAGCTGCTGTTGAACTATGTATTGCATTCCACATTCAGCTTTGTTGACATTAAAATACATGTTACATAGTCTGTCTGGAGGTGATAGATGTCCTTTTCCTCTGCAGCCTCAGAACCCCAAATCTAATCAAGTTGCTGAAGTCCTAGGGGAAAGGCCAGGGTCCAGTAGTGCTAAGGAAGATGATGGACAGGAACTGTATAAAGGACATTTTATTAGTGAGAAAGCCCTCTTGTCTTCTTTGTTAATATTTTCTAGAAGAAAATTTATAGCAAAATTTTTGAAGAACTTATTCCAGTTCAAAAGAATTAAAGTAGAGTTTCCACTGTGATTCTTCTAGTGCTCGTTTTAGATTTTGAAATTAGAAATCTGCAGAGTCTACAAGATAGAAGAAATCACTTTACTTTTATAGCTTTTCTATCGATCAGTTCAAGAGTGTAGTGATTCAGACTATTGAAGGACTAGGAGCATTGATGGCTAAACTACAAATGCCCGGGACTTTTTAGTAGCTAGGCAAACTAATCATATTTTTTCTTCTACAGAATTGGTTTGATGTAGAAAAAAACCCCTATCTAATGACAAGAAACTACTAAGAATTCAACAACTAATTCAGTAGGGTTTTTTTAATCCATTGGGGGTTTTTTGGTTTGAGTTTTTTTTAATCAATTCAGATTTTCTTTATCAAATCAACACAAAGACCTTTATTGTAGTAAAAGAAAAAAATACTCAGAAAACAATACATTAACAGATACAGAACATTTGTGTTTATGTATACCAAACAAAAGATAAACCTACTTGTCCATTTGTGCAGAAAAAGCTTTCTTTTGGATAAAAAAAGCAGGGGAAAAAAAGAATTTCTGTGAGTTTTTTTCAGGATGTTGTAAAAGTTAAAAAATAGTTATTTTCAGTTTATAAAACCAGGACAATACACTGATCAGCTTATTTTTTGTTCCTGATTGTACTGTTAAAAATGCTGATTTTTTACAAAATGTCTAGTTTACCTTTTACTGTGGATTGAAAATTAGCAGTTCTAAGATTTTTATGTTTAATTAGAAGTGGCATAATAGTTTATTTTTTTTGTGAGCTAGTTCAATTCTGCATGGAAGTTCTATTTTTCATATACTGCTATATTTCTACTGTTTTGAGCTGTACAGAGAAAGCAGACAGAGGGTAGTTCCTGCCGTTTGGATTTTCTCACTAGGGCAGAGCACCTTGGAATGTTCAGTTAAAACTGAGTAAGAATATATTGATAATACCAGGTGTTTAATTCATATTGTGCATTCTACTCCAAGCACTGTGGACACAATATTGGATCCTGTAGCCCTGAACTACGTGTTTCCTCAAATTCTGCTTTGTGGATCTAGCTCTCTGTGCTTAGGCATATGGGGTGCTTCATAAGCAGTGCTTCTAGGTTAGTTACAGATCACAACAAAACAGAATTCTTTCAGCATTGTAAACAGCTCTGTTTTAGGTAGACATCAAAACCAGAAAGTTTTCCATCTGAACTTTTGCTTTGGATAGGCCTGAATTAATAGATTTTAAAGCACACACACTAGACCTTTTAGAGAAGAATTCAGTGTATTTAAGAAAAATGTGTATTTGTTTAAAACACTGGAGGTAGAGTCTTCCTTGAGAAATAAATAACTGGAAATGGAAACCAAATCCTATCTAGTTTCTCACTGTGGTTGTTAACAACAATAGGTGGTACGTCATGTTGTCAGTAATAGAGAAAAAACATTTAAGTAAATGCATTACAAACATTACTGTTCTGCTTTGGTGAACTTACTGTAACATCCTATAGTCTTTATTAATACACTCCACAAAGGGTAATGGTAATATGTTTTCTGAACTTGTCTTTTAGGAGACTAAAACCATAGTTAATAGAGAAAATAATAATCATAATTTGCACTGAGTCATGTATGCCAAAGTTCCTGAATTATTAGTTAATCCAGTGACTAGATACAGCAATAGAAGCCATCTTTTCTCACAAAAATCTTAAATCTGGGCGGATATCTATGCCCACAGAAGCAGCACCTACCTCTCACCTTTAAGGAAATATTACTGATTTACTAATCCCAACAGTGAAAAACCAACCAATAAAAATTCTCTGTGGAATTTTTGGCTAAATTTGACTTAAAAATGGGGTGAGGAAAAAGAAGTATATTATGAAATAGGTGCATCTTGATTAGAGCTGGTGTAAAGCTATTCAGCTGTAAAACGTTAGAAATCTGTAACATGGTGGTCTGGAGCCTCCACTCTTGCCATATAAAAAAAGATGGAGCATTTTTAATCTCAGTGCAGAAGGTCTTCCTGATGATTTGTTAGAGGGCAAATGACTTTTTCAGTCACTCCTGACCCAGAGATAATTTCTGTTGAGATTATCAAAGAGATGTGAGACTTACCCTTAAGAGTCCTACGGCATTTATGGCCAAGGTAAAGGCACACCAGTGTACTCAAACACCATCCATTCCAGCACACAGGCTGAAGGAGTAAGTGTGAAAAAGCTCCATCTCTTACAACATCTTTAGTTCCTCATTGAAAACCAGGATTTATTCAGGACTGGCTACAAAGAGAGTGGAGTAATTGACTGAGGGACATCACTAGCTCCTTGTCTGTGTTGGGTCCTCATTCCTCCAGACTCCAAAAAGTGAATTTGAAACACTTGAGGAAAGCAGTGCACTGCTGTAAGGATCCACATTTGCCTTTCTGGACTTCTTCCCATCTTCTCCTACGTGCCTTTCTCACCGCAGACTGAAATATTGATGGCTCAAGTATATGGCAATGAGAAAGCTACTTGTGTGTCAGGGGACTACCAAATTCACTCAGCCAACTAGATAAGGTTTATGGTAATGTTGTTCAGTGTTTTAACAGTCTCTGCAACTCAGCCACAGCAGGAGGCTCTGTCGATGTACAGTAAACAAGAGCTGATTGATTTTGTAATCTCATGAGGAAGACCTGCCTTCACATTTGACTAAAGCTCTCATTTCTTTTGCTCTAGTAAATCTTACAAGCTAGAGAACAAACAGCGCTCTAGTACTTCATACATTTAAAAAAAAATCCATTTCCATCTTCCAGGAGACAGAATTGTAGGTGCAGAAGGTCGGCAGCACAAGTTCTCAGGCACTCTGTAGCACCATGCTCTTGAAAAAGAGCTTTTTCTTTTTTTTTTGAAACAGCTGGGACAGTTTTAGCAGAAGTGTGGTATGAGCTGCATCTTCCTCACTGCATGCATGTTCCTTTTGTACAATTCTATTTATATGAACAATAAGAAGTTTTGTAAAACCAAATTAAAAAGGAGAAAAACAGTCTATAGGTGTTAGAGTGTAATGTAAAATTTATGCATTTACAAGAAAGCCAAGTTTTCCGTAAATTATTCTTGGTGTTTTTAGAGCCTTCTCACATTGCTTTCTTCTCTTCTTTTTGTATTCTTTTTTTTTTTTTGGACATATTAATTTTGAGAGGTATCACTGAAGTTATTTAAAAGACATGTATGTGTGGTGCTTAGGGACATGATTTAGTGGTGAACTTGGCAGTTCTGGGCTAATGGTTGGACTTGATGATTTTAAAGGTCTTTTCCAACTTAATTCTATGATTCTATGTTTCTGTATGCCTCTTGAGGGCAATAAAACTGTCTCTCGTGGCACATGCCCAGTGCTTAGAAAGGGAGGTACCTTCCACTCCTGCTTCATCACTGTGCACCTTTTTAGTGCCTTGTAATTATCAGATGTTTGGGGTCCTTTTGCAGTGCTGTGTTATCCTATAATCTAGAAATTTATTATTTCCATTACTTACTGTGACTTTAAGGAAAATTAGAAGTCTTCAGAAAAACTACTAAGAGCAGCTTTTCAATAATTGTACTTCTAGGAAAAAAGTTTATGTTTTGCTTTCACTTTGAGGGAGCACCTTGTTTATTTCTAAGGAGCTGAGGGCTGTCCCAGGAGTCGTGGTGTTGGCTGGGAGCTTCCAGCACGGTCCTGAGTCCACAGGCACTCAGGCAGCTGGGTGCTGGCTGCAACCCAGCACGCTTCTTGGGAAACTGTGCTGTGGGAGGGAAGCCAGTTTCCATAAGCCAGTTTTCTTTTAATTTGATGGACTCTACCCCTTGGCAAAATTAAAAAATGCCCCAAAGCCTTGTTCTGTTCTCCACCCTGCACCCTGGGCCCCGTGCTGTCCATTTGCAGTAAAGTCCCAGTGCAGGTTCTGCACACCACCAATCCCAAAATTAGTTTCTGTTCCTTGTAGGATTCAGGCAGAAGATATGTCCCTGAAAGCTCTCACGAAACTTACACAGCTCTTAAATTTACAGTTGTGTCCAAGATAAATGCATTGAAATAATAAAAACATTAAACTGATGGGAAACATCAAAATTTAGGCTGCATTACCCACTTTAGTCCAATCTTTTTTGTGTGAATTGATATATGTGTTAATTGCATGGTTTTATTTAATAGAATTCCTCATCTCATTTAGTATGGCAAACACCCAGCATGTAAGTTTTATGAAAAATGGTTAAAAATTTACAAAATCTTTAAATAATTAAAGATTATTTTAAAATAGGATGCATTGGCCATCTTAAGCCATCAGTAACTGTGCTTTGTGCTATCATCTGCCCACTTCTCTACCTTCTCTACTTCCTTTAAGTTCTGCTAGCTTAACCTGATTACTGAAATTGAGATTTGACATGTTAAATAACACTAACAAACAAATATTTACATCCTTGTGTGTGTGTTTTAGTAAGTCCAAGTTCTTAGAAAGAAAATTAAGTTTCTAGCAACATTTCCTCTTAAGTGGGAACAAGTTTCACTCCTTTTAAAGACAAGGAAAAATTCTGATTGTGAAGATCATAGACTTTGAGTTAATTGACAACTGGGTTATGGTCAAACAAAAGTAGTTTTTCTTTAGCATTTAACAAGACTTACACAGCTGCAATTGTGTTGAAAGATAATATTAAATTCTTTAAACTTCTGGTCAGCCTGTCAGAGATTCAAAGCACTAACTAAAATGGTATTCTAGCAGTCAAGGAGCACTTTCTCAGGTACTGTGTGTCCCATCTCTTTCTGGTGCCACTGGGAGGTGCAATATTTTTCAGAACACTTAATTGCAGTTTGTCATAGAACTGAGGTACCTTTACTGGTATTTTGCCTTTATATGACAATTGCTTCCATTTTCAGTCTTGCACAGAAAAAAAGGGTAATATAAGGAAGCAAATTAAATATCCTAGGTGAGAATGTATTTTGCAAGTGGGTAAACCAAAAACTTAGTATGTAAATACATAAATACTAAATAAAATCAATTTCGGTTGGGTTTGGGTTTTTTTTAATTCCTTTTGGAGTCAATGTCAGTTTCAAAACTGTAAGAGAAGAAAAATTATCAGGCAATGCTAGGTCCTTAGTCTTCAGGTTTTACTCCTCCAGGCTGTCATTACTCATCGATAGTCTGACTGATGTGAGCTGGACAACTTTCATGTTATTCTAAAGTACTGATTTTGACAAGGCAAAATTAGTAACATTTGCAGAGTGCTTAGCAAATCTCAGTTATATGGGCAGGCAACATTTATTTCTTCAGCCTGGAAGCCCTAGAATTGAGGATGCAGGATCCCAAGAGAGGATAATTCCCTTCAGAGAAAAGTTCATGTCAGCTTTCCCTTCAGAGGGGTGGATAAATTTTAATTGGGTGCATCTGGGATTTCCCCATCTCCCAAGTTTCCCTGCTGCCTTCCAGCTCTAGCAGGGTCATGTCTCCCCAGCTGCTGAATTGCATTTGATCCTTTGAGAAAGTCCCAATTGAGATTTCATAAATACAGCTTGAGAAAGTGTGCCTCCATCCCCATATTTACAGCATTAACAAAGCCACATCAGAAAGCTCTAAGATAAAACACACCAGATACTGAAATGGAAAAAGGGAGCAAGTTATGCAATCCTTTATCTATTGAGGTTAGATAGTCCAAAAAAAATCACCATTATGAAACTTCCAAAATGAGAGAGAAACTTATTTGATTCATTTTTTTTTTTTTTGGTTGTGCTGTACATATGCAGAAAGGGTTACAAGAAGGTTTATGAGAATCAGATCCCTTGGACATCCCTATCCCACACTATCTCCCTATCCCAGTCCCTCGGTAACCTCTGTCCCATGGTTTCCAAGCTCATGCATTAGACTCTTCCTGGTTAGCTATATTTTACACCTGTATCAGTAAATCCAACATAACTGGAAGCTATTTCTCTATCACAGATCTGGAAATATGTATTGATTAGCTCTGGTCCCTAGTCCTTCCCATGGAGCTGTTAGATTTTAGGGAAGGTTACATTAATGCTCTAAAAATTGTAGACTTGTCTTAGTTTATAGCGAAGTAAGGGACTGGTTTTCCTTGAAAGTATTGCCAGTGAATGTATGGTTCTGGTTATCCCTGAGAAGGAAAAACTCTTCCAAAGCCTGTGATTGTTTTACAGCAGTAAAATTTGATCTCACCTCTTTGTCCTTCAGACAGCCTCAGATCACTCCCCTAATGCATTAGTAACCTTCCCCACCCAGATCTCGGTGCAACATCAATAATCATCTCTATCCAGAAACTCAGTACCCTGCAGGAGGCTCGTGTCACCTCTGAGAGTGTGTCTGAGTGAAGAAGGGAAGCACAATCATGTCTGACTGTTTGCCAAGAATGCAGAGGGAAGTGATATTGCCAGCAACAGCAGTGTGCTCAGTGGAGCAAGGCCAGAGGGTGTGGAGTGGCTGGAGAATTTGGGTACCTTGCGCTGAAGTCAAGGTCAAGCTGAAGGCAAGATCAGAATTAGTTCTTTTGCCATGTTGGGTTTTTATTATTCTTTCAGTTTGTAATATTTTTTAAGAGAAATATGTCAGTTGATGGGAAATGCCGAGCCACAGAACAGTTGACTGCTACCTTAAAATACAAACTTTAAAATATATCATCCAAATTCTCTGTCTCTGATCTGATGTCTTCCTTACTGGCTAGCTGGAAAGACACCTGGGAAAAATCACCATGCTTGAAAGCTAGAGATATCATCAAACGAGTGCAAGTGAAAAGGAAGATGATGCTAGAAATGCAATTTGACATGTACAGTATTGAAGTTCAACCTATATAAGGCTGCAAAATGCTGAAATTTCATCATGGAAATCTAATTAATATTTGTTGTTCTTGATGTTCATAATGTCTATCTTGGCACTGGATGCTCATGATATTTCTCTGTCTAGTTTCATCAGATCTGTGTCTCTGATCAGATCTCTATTGAGACTTACTTTGATAGAAACCCAAAAAAGTTATTCCATCACATGAAAGTCTGTTTCTTGGTAATATACATTTTTAATTGGTCAGAACTGTTGTTTATGCTGTACCAGACAGTTCCTTTATGATCTCATGTTTATCATTTAATAGACTATCAGGAAGTAATTATCGGGTTTGTTTCACTTTATCAGATTGGCTGCAATATCCTTCAATTAAGGATTCAGTTGTATATTAAGTGTTGAATTGTCTGTCCTGTCTGGTTTTCAACTGGGAAAAGTACACACTAATATAACATCCAGAAGAGGAGTATCTGCCTGCTAAAGATACTGAGTAGCATAATTCTTAGATGATTCCTTATTTCTTTTCTTTTTATACATGAACACAAAATAACTCATATACCTAAGCATTGTGGTATGTCATTAATTCTGTATAGAGTCTGTAACTAATGTGATATTTAAATCTATAATTTAAATGAGGCTTTGCACTCAATCTAAATGAACACAGGAGACAGGTACTGTAATAGCTTGCAATAATTGACCTGGTGGAGCCATTTTGAAATCATTTGAGAGTAATATACTTGATCCTGCAACCTTTCCTCCCACAGACTGTCTGATTTCAATTTTACAGTTCCAACAGAGGCTATTAGCCCAGCATCATCTCTGATTCATGGGGATGTGAAGAATGAATGCATTATATATGGAAAGTAACATTTTGATCTCTTGGCCATAGTAGGATGTTGGAATTGAGAGGGATCAAAACACATTGTTTGAATCTTGTAGCTGAGATGATTCTGAGGTGATCAATACAGGCGCATAGAGGGGATGAATGTCAACAGGCGTCTTTGTTGCAAGCTGGAAAATTTAAATGTCTTGCCATTGAGTTGGTCTGTCAGAACAGGAACCTTTCTGGGAAGGGGGAAATTCCTCTCTGACTGACAAGTATAGTCCTTTCCTCTCCTTTACTCATTTGGGAGGTGCAGTTTCAGGTAAGACCCCTGTCCTCAGAGAAAGCCAAGATTGTGACTTGTTGCATTTTCTGTCCTCTCCTGCCAGAATTTTAGGAGTAGCAGCAGAAGCAGACCTGGGATCAGAGATTTGAACATCCCTGGGATAGATTTGGTGTGGTACTTAGAGAGCACAATACATTTGGTGACAGAATAAACTGCTTGGGCAGGAAAAAGGGAAGATGTGAAGTAATGATTTGTTACAACCTTGCCACCCCAGTGCTAACCTGACTCCCTGTTCTCGGCTGTGATAAGGGGATATGGGGTGTTCCTGCTTGTATGCACAGGCACTAGCTGAGATTAAACATGAGAAACAAGACATGAACTTCTATATGAAATTGCATGGTATGGACAAAACCAGCGGAGCTTGTGAATGAAAGGGTGATATTTACCTCACTGCTACTGAAAGTGCACAGAGTAAAACCATGCTGCCAGCCTTTCCCCATAGGCACACCCCACACCTGGCCTTGCAGTGTCTGCGGTGTGTGTTGCTGGTGGCTGGGTACACTTGTGACTTGCTCGCTGACTTGAAGAGCTCCCAAGAAAGAAATCATTTAGGGTAGTCCACCCTCAGGCCCTGGAATTCCTGATACTGAGGGCTAAATGTGTTGGAAAAGCATAACAGAATCCCTCTTAATAATTGCTTGGGCCTTTTGTGATCAGGGCCACCAACAGGTCCCAGGAAGGGCAGCAGTTGGGTGCAGCAGCTGGAGGCTCTATGGAACTAAAAATATGTTGACTGAGGATTGTTGAGGCATCTGTGAATCAGGCAAGGAAAAACAAGCTGGGCATGACGAGCAGTGCTGCCATTGAAGCTCCAAATGCTGTAGGCTGTCAGAAGGGGTGTCAGGCCAGCCCCCACAGATCTCATTCCTGGGTGGCTGGTGGGGTTTCTCTGAGGTTTCATATGGAAAAGAAGACTCAATCCCTGTGGATGCCAAAGGCTTTCTTGGTTGGACTTAGTAACGTTATGATTATGCTCTTTGCCAACAAAATAACCTAAACTAACTAGAAGACTAAACGGAAAAGGGAGAGGACTGGGCAGAGGGGCTTTGGACCTCTCAGCCTCTAATTAAGTGATGTTTCCTTAACAACATTGGAGTGGGAGAAATAAGCCCCCACAGATAATATCTGAGGCTTCAAACTGTCTTCCTTTCACTTGTCAGAGGAAAAAAAATTCCTGCTCCTGCAGGAAAGGCATTAGTGTCTCAGGCCTGTGGGGCATCGCAGGGCAGGTACTTCTCTGAGGACTCTTGTGCTTTTAAGTGGCTCCAATTATTTTTTAACAACTAAGTAGAGTGCTCATTAAGCATCTTCTTAAATCAAAATGATGACCTACAAGGTCATGTTAATTAAGAAGCACAGTAAGTCAATGTGAAGAGGTTCAGTTAGTACAAACAGCGGGTTCAATCCTGCATAACACCATGCTCACAATTGATCCACGTTTGTGTTCATCCTTGTAATATTAAGAATTTGTAGGACAGGATCATTGCACAAATAAAAATTGCTGCAGATCAGTCCAATCTGACAGCAGCCACAGGCTCATTATGTGGTTGCGAGCAGTATCTGCTTTTAAATAATACTGACCAGAGCGCTCTGGCTTACTGTGACCAGGAGCAATGCCAATTTACCCTGTTGAAAAGAAAAGTTGACGTATTCCAAGACTTACTTGCTTTCTAGAGTTTTTCATTTGGACTGGTGTGGTGCAAGATCATACTCAGTGATGAAATTTTACAGTTGAATCATCTTATTTCAGCTACAAGTCCCATTAGCTGCAGGAGGCCCTGGCTGTCAGTCACCCTCCGACTCCAGTTAGAATAGCACAGTCTGGGCTGTGAACCACTTTAGATGTGCTGAGTCTCACGTGTTCTTGAAACACATTTACTAGCCCTCACTTTCCATTGCCCCAAGACTTCTCTCTCACTGTCTCTGCACAGCCCCATGTTCACATGGGAAACCCATCCAAGCTGCTGGATTTGGGGTACACAAGATCCCAGCAGAGGGAAAGGCTGTGGAGAGGCACTGCAGCCAGTGGCTCATAGTCACACACAGCCCTGTGCTGCCCAAAGTCCTCTTGGGTGGCATCTTGTTGACGAGCTACAACTGTATCCCTTTTCCTTTACACAACATCCCCCTCACAGGCCCAGTACTTGTGTATCCATATGTCCCCTTATTTAACGTTGGAAGCCTGGGACATTCACAGAATTTGGCACTTGGCATCCCAAATGTTTGGAGTTTGGGAAGATGAAGCGTGTATTCGCTTACCAGGATTACAGAAGTTTAAAATCAGTAGTCCTCTCAGAGGGTATATGGGATTGTTATAGCTGACAGACCTCTATGGAAATGGAGGAAAATCCTCTGAAATACATATTTGGCGCTAAAACTGCAGAAAGTTAGCTTTTGAATTTAGGTGTTACTTTTGTAAAAGAGTTAAAAGGCTTGTTTTGTAAATGCCTGCATGCAACGGTACACCCCACTGAAAAGTACCAGGGCTTGGAGCATTCTTGCTAATCCGTGTTTAGAAAACACCAGTTTTCTTCTGATTATTAATAAAACTTTGTAATAGCAGAGGATTTATACTGTCTTCAATGCATTTATATCCTAAAGTCTTTACTTTTTTCCATCCAAACAAGAAGTTAATAATAAAAATCTACACATAAAATAAATTAAAAAAAAAAAAGAAAAATGCAGAAATTAAAAGGAAGTCTGCAATTTGAGTTAGCAATTTACCTCACGAAATATTAAGATATTAAGGTGGAATTTTGTGCCTCATGTATTGTACTTCTCACCATTGCTATTGTGTCACACACATGGATGGCTATCTGCTTTTTTGTGTTCTGTATTCAAGGGCATATCTCTGCTCATGTGAACTGTGACATCTCTGTTGAAGCCAGCAGAGCTCGGACAATACACACCAGCTAAGATCTGCCCCTTAGTATTCACCCCCATCTGCTCTGTGACTCAGTCATACCAGAACTGCCGAGCACCTGCCTGCCTGATGTTTTTTTAATGAGTTGAACTCTTGGTGTTGGGTTTGTGTCTCTGCCAGGTTCCAGTTTAATCACATATAATTTTTAGTGTGAAGTTTCACCTTGGGCTTTGAACTTGTAGGCACAGAACAAAAAGTCCTGTTTCTAGAGGAAGTTGCATAAGTAGTAATAATAATAAAAGCTAGAATACAAGCTTTTATTTTAATTCATAGGTTATGGCATTCAGCTTTTATGAACAGGAAGAGGAATTATCCTCAGTAGACAGGAAATAATGAGGTTGACCCATATTCCGTAATAGTGTATGAAAATTAACTAAAGATTTGTGTAGCTAAGATAATGAGCACTTGTATTTAAATTTATAGCCTGGCCTAATTGCGTAAAAGTTTGTGGGAGAAGATGTGCGTGTACACTAATAGATTAGTGGCTGTCTCTGGAGTTTCTACCCAGCTCCTGAAAAGCAAATCAGCATGTAATAAATCAAACTCGAATGGCTCACTTGTAGAATCTTTGACTAAAAATATCTTAAGATGCATGAGACCTGCTTTCCCAAGAATAGGATATTCTGTTTTAACTTTCAGATTAGAGTCAGTGTGTGATGTTTGTTTTTCAGTAGACTGAAATGCATTTATTTAAGTAATAAAGTGTATTTATCAGGAATTAAAACTGTCACTAAGGAAAAAAAAAAATTAGCTGTGACATCCTGGAACCATGAATATCAGCTTCTAGCAAGCTGTTTCAAAAACATAAATATCAACTTATATTGGCATTTCCTAAATTCTTAATTTGTCCTTAGGAGAAATTATTTTAATGTTTAAAATTCTGGGTTTGGAAAAGCATTGTAAAGGAGAAAATAAACAGACGCACACAAAATTTCTCTTTTTAATGCAAGTGGTCTGTGAATCTTTTAGTTGTCATAACAATAAAGTGGCTTTGGAAGCATTTGATAGGTACTACTAATATTATTTTTGTAGGGTTTTTTCTACCGTTTTTCTGTGAATCTGAGTGTTTCATGTATTTTCCCAGCAATTAACAAAATAGAATAGATTTTCAGTCTGTTCTAATATTGAAAGGGAAAGTTCCCCTGGTGGTAAATTAGAACATTTTAGTGAAATAAAATGTCAATAAAGAAACATTTTAGAACAGGAAGTAAAAAGAATATTGCTAATCCACTGAAATGATAGGAGAAAATCGGGGTAACAGTGAACCATCTCTTTACAAAGGTAGGAGTTCCACTGAATAACCCGCACTCACATTTTCATAAGCCAAGCTCCACTGGTTGAAATATTATATATAAGCTTTGTTTGAAGAAAAAAGATTCTGGAGTATAATTTCTGTCACTCACCAAGGACAGCCATCAGGGAGCAACTGCAATGTGATTATTTAAAAATTGAATATGCAACAAATACTCAGATACAGAACCCTTTAAACTGCATGTCCTGGTTTGTTTGTAATTTATTCTAAAAATGAAAGGATGTTTTTCATTGCACTGTTGCTGTTAAAGACAATCATTTGGGACAATTTGACAACAGCATATCAAAGAAACTCAGGCCCACAATTCTGTCATTCATTTTATTTGCAGGGATCCATCCTGCATCCCTTCATGCTGCCTTTCTGTGTTTCATATTTTGCTGTGATTTGTAGGGTTACCGGAGAATATTCTTTTTGCAGCCTGGAAGGAGAGTCCATCACAAAAGACTGATATAGACAATCCACAACATGCTGCCACATCACAAAGTTAAAAAAAACACAACACACACACACAATTTTCTCAGTGCCACAATAGAAATTACAACATTTTTACAGAAATCTGTGGGGGGTTTAGGTTATTGGTCTTGTTTTGCAGAATGTTATACTATGAGCGTAGGCTCTCCTGTTGCTGATCAACACTAACAATGTCAGATGCTTCAGAGAAAAGTACAGGAAACCCAGGAGTGGCAATTAAAGTTTAATTGGAATTAGAGGAAGTTTCCTCTTAACCTTCATTAGCTTGCGATATGACCTCAATCTGAAAGACATTTTTCCTTCAGTTATTATCACAAATATTCATTATACTTATAAATTGCTAAACCTGTTTTAAATCCTGTTAAGTCTCTGTGATACTTTGTGGTGCTGACTTCTCCAGCTCTTATAGAAAGAATTTAATTCTGTCACTTAGTTTCACTGCCTTTAGGTTTCCTATTTAAATGAGCAGAAGGAAGATAACCATATTCAACTTATTTTATGTAAACTAGTTTGTAAAACAACCCCCATTTAAAACAGTTCTGATTTTCAGCCTCCCTTTGAATAGAATTAATTTGCCTCTACCTTTTTATTTAATGCTAATTAAATTCCCTAACATGAGAAACAATGGCCTTGTCTACACCTGGCCTGCATTACTGCCCCGGACCACAGGCAGTCTTTCAAGCTATTTCTACACCCATTGCATTTTGTAGGCAGAAATATTTTGCCCATTCAATCTCCAGCACACGGAAGTTGGAAGAGGAAGCTATGAAAGCTTTTTCTCTCCTCTACCCATGGCCAAGTGGGTTTTGCAGTGGCTCTGTCCCTTGTTGATGGGCTTGGATGTTTCCCAAGAGGACCTCCCAGTCCAGCTTCTCAGGATATTTCTAGAAATAATTCCAGTGCTCATAGGAGGAGATAGGAGGCAATGGTGCTAATGGGAGAAAGGTTGGAAGTGGGTGTCTGAACAGCAGCCGACTGGCAGTGAGTGGTTCCCAGGAGAGCTTATTCCCAGATGAAATGTGATAGTGGATGACATGGTGCTGTGCTCCCAGTTTCACATATACTCAGAAGAGAGGCAGGAGTAACGGAATGAAAGGAGGAAGACTTTACTGTATGCATCCTTGTGACAGGTAGTGCCAGCATTTTCCTAGGATAGATGGTATGCTGTGTAACTACCCAGATTGGCTTGTTTTGCAGTGGCATGGCTGGAGGCTGCTGAACAGCTGGAGACTTCCTGAACCTGTTCTTAAGTCTTGTTCGTACATGTTACATCAACAATACTCAAAACCACAAGATTCATCTAAAGCTCCCACTTAGAGCAGTAACACCTAAGCTGCCTCAGAGCAGTCATTTAGGGCATTTCTGAAGGCAAAACAGATGGATGGCTGGTGAGTTCAGTCTCAGACCTTGCCTCAAGCATGCTCTTGCACTACATTGTAAGTACAACTGGTGTGGGTTTGGGAATATTACATTTTGTGTAGGACAGATATCCTAATAATTTTTGTTACAGAAAAATCCTATGAATCTTCCACTGAAATTCTGATTAACTTGCAAACCAAGTAAATATGCCAATGACCATGAATTCTGCTGCACTGGGGGTAGCTCTTTTCCATGTGCCTAGATAAGATGGCAAGAAAAAATATTTTGTTGTCCAAAGTATTTGGTATAGGATTTTCTTTATAGTGATTTTCCTAACTTTTGCAAAAATATAAACCAAAACTATTGCTATAGAATTCTAAAACCAACTTAACCACAAATACTACTCCTGCAGCTCAAGGGAAACTGTCTCATTAGTGCTATGGAGACTGCTGTAACAACTGTATACTTTTACACCTATTCAGCTGAAAAGTAAATATCCAATATCAAGAAGACAATTTTATTAGCTAACTGTACAGTAATATCACTATTTCAGCCTATACATTTCTTCAGTATCAGAAAAGAAGCTGGAATAGTATTAAGCATTAAAATAATTAATGGTTGGACCTACTTATATACTAAATTTTCTAACTATTATATACTAAATATTCTAACTATTGTTGGATGCTTGATGTTATGTAACTGCTAAGCATATTGCTGAATGAGATTAATTAACAGTATTTCTATTCAGATGTCAGACCACTTTTTGTGGATCTCAGGTAATAGAATCAGTAAAACATTATTTAGCTGTTGGGTTTATTGTCAGATGGAATCTCTAGAGTTATAGTCCACTGTCTGCTTTTCATTTTATTTACCCATTTCAACTGCTCTGTACTAGTGTGGTGGTTTAAACTAGTTTAAGTCTGTTTAAAACCCAATTGCTAATTTTAATATACAAGTGATGGACAAGTGATTAACTTATCCAGTTTCCTTTTCTGTCACTGTGCATAGAAATATACAACTGATTTGCTTTTGTGACTTGGAATTCTGGTCGCTTCAGAGACCCTTCAGGTCTTCTAGATACTTTGAAAACTTGTGTCCTTGCTCAGAGTGACGTTATTTGCATGATACTGTGTATCTGTTAATTTATTTACAGTAGTATCTTTATGCCACCAAGTAATTAAAACCAGAAACTAAAATTTAATCTCACTCTGCATTACATTTGAGTTTTGAGGAAAACTAGGATTTTTATAAGTAGGTTGGCTTTTCTGTAAGCATAGCAGTGTGAAATGTGTATTGAAATACTCAGGTATGAAGAAATTACCATGTGATAATTGTCTTATTATACACGCGGAGGCAGAAGAAAACTTTGGTCTAGACAATATGTTTCAACACATGAACACACAAAGAAAAAGAGACTGTTAAGCAATGCTGTTAGGATGACAGAAACATACTGCTGAAAATCCAAACGCATTAACATTCAGTCTTCTTGTGCAATTTCAGTTTGTGTCTTGTTCATATAGACTGTGATATTGTCTTTTTGTTACATGGTTATGAGTATTTTCCGCCAGGCTCTCACTTCCTTTAGTACAGAGGACTGGCCTTTGTGTAGTCTGGCGTGGCTCAGAGCTGTGTAGAAGATCAGACTTGTGGCTGTGGGGTGTTTTTGCTTCTTTTGCAAAGTGCTTGATGCAAGGGATTGCAGGAAGAAATGGCCAAGTGGGGCAGTTTGAATACTGATTTATCTTGCTCTTGTTGAATGTACCTCTGAAGACCTGCACTCTTACACTGCAGTTTGAGAGTGTTCATTGTTTGGCTGCTGCTATCAAAACTCTGAAACCCCTTTTTAAATTTTAAGCTTTAATTATGAAATTTTAATTATACGATTTGTGCACACTCAGAAGGACAGAATCTGCAGAAATTTTACCTGGTCAGGACATCGGCCATGTGCAAATTGCAGATTTTGAAACATTTAGTGATTTTTTTGAGTCTACAAAAGGCCACACTTGACATAAAAACATTCTCTTTGTAGGTTTAAGTTCTGTTCCTAAGCAGAAATTTTCTTAAAACATTTCAGAGTCAAGATCTATTGATTTTTTTATCATTGTCCCAAATCCATTTTTCTGACCTTTTTCTAAGAAATAGCTGGACCACTTTAATTTAAATTTTCTATCGGAAGTTCAAAGCAAGGAGAAGGAAGGTTATGAGGGGAGTTTTCCAGGAGCGTGGTGATAGACAGTCATAGTGACCAATACTGCAACACAAGGTTCCTGCTCCAAGGCCACTACAAAGCCATTCTGTGGACAACTTGTCTTCCAGGATGATGTCCTACCCAGCAATGTTCTCCTGTTTGCCTACATCACAGCCAGGAGAAACACCTAAATTCTGGGCACGTATCTGAATCATCACATTTGCCACTGGAATCATGGGCTAGTTGCTTTGAAATACAGTTGCCACCTGTTTGAGGGTGTATGTGGCCCTGGTAGAATGGACATGCTTCTTTGTATGACAAGTTTCCTGGGCAGTTTCCCTCTTCTGTTGCTTGATCAGAGAGTGATGCCACAGGAACTGGTTAGATCTGTTGAGACCTGTGGAACCTGGCTGTAAGGTACCATCTCTGCTTTCATTCATGTAATAATTATCTGACCTCTGCTCCAGAATATCATGGGCTAAAAATCCTACTTTATGACTTCTGATTTTCTGCATTGCAGTTTCTTTTTTTCTTTTTCCCCAAGACCAATTATTTCTTTTTTCTCTCTAGATCCTAAATTGAAGTGAGTCACACTTCAGGCTCTAAATGTATTTGAGGAAATCCTGAAGAATTTAGTTTAAAGAGACAAATCAGGTAGATTTCTGTCTTCTGAGAGACTGTATTATGAAGATGTTAGCATCAGATATCCAGACAGGGTTTTATTTCTTTTGTTGGATTTTTCTATGTTCTTTTATAAAAGAAGTTTAAAACTATTGAGTTAAAACTCTTTAAATAATGTTGTTTTCCAGCATGGTTTTACATTAAAAAAATACTGCAAAAACTGAAGTGCTTTTAAAGATGGTAATGCAATGTTGTAGCTTTAACTTTAATATATTCTACAGTATGATAGTACAGATTCCAGTCACTGCCTTACTGAGATTTTTTTTTCCCTTTTGGTTTGATTTTCCATTTACTTTAGAGCCATTCTCTGCAAGCTTGGTATTTTTGCAAGAGGAGAAAGCAATGTCAATGTTAAAAAGATAATACTGTGAAGACATCCGCTGAATTACAAAATCAGGCCTCATATGTCTAAAGATTCAAGAGTGAGATCTGTGAAGCGTTGTGTGCCTATAGATGCACAGAATTGGATGCATGTATATTTGGGTGCCTGCTCTGCTCAGACTCCAGTCTGGCTGCTCTTCAGTCTGCTCCTGGAGCTGTGTAACAGCATCACTGAGGCAGTGAGCCCAGCTTAATACACCATAATTTTAGTCTGAAAATGTTTAATTTTTTTTCAATATTTTACATGCTACACTAACAATTCAAGTGCCTGTGTGGTTTCTGAAGCCTTTCAAGAGATGAATTTATTATAATACTGTTGTCATAGTTTCCTTGATCACCTACCACTCTACAGGATCTCTGCTGTTTGTTAACTGATGCTTCGTTACGTCAGTCTGATACTGAAAAGAAGTGAAATACCATATTTGTACTATACTTTCAAAGCATCCACCAGGATTTCTGGTTTGAAGCATTCTGTGACACTGTATGATGATGGTGCCTGTGTACCAGGAATAGAACACTTCAGTAGTCAAGGATTTCAGATGAACTAAAAAAATTTGCCACAGAGGCATTGCTGTCTGTTGCATCATTCGGTGTTTTCAGATGTTGATATGCAAGAGGTTATTAAACATGCTGCTTAACTTTGCTCAGATTTACAATTTTTTTATCCAGCATACAAGTAATATTTTTTATTTCCACCAAGCACTCTAGTATAGCTTCAAGTACATATGTAAAAGGATCAATAACATATTTATATGCAAGTCACTATTTCTCTTCAAATTATAAAATGTGAATCATATTATATTTTACAGGGACTTCAGAAAGTAACATAATTGCCATAATAGTCTGGGGGAAAGATGAAGAGAGAAAGTCAGATTTGACAAGGTGTAAAGCTTGGTTGTAACATTTCCACAGTAATGATTTTATCTACAGTTTTCTGCTTCAAATTAGGAGAATGAAATTGCAGATCAGAATTTGGCTTTTTGGAGCATCTGTTCTAAGCATTGAAAGCTTTCAGCTGTTTTAGAACCAGAATCAACACGGTATATCAGTTGCTGTTTGGAAGGTCTATTGTAAAGTATATGTGAGGTCACTTCTGGCTTCATCATTTGCTTTTAATTTTCACTTGGACAAACAAATTCCAGTGTAATAAATTTAAATAATATACAGTAACTAGGGCTGAGAAATTATTACCATATAGTCAGCAAATATCTAATGATACTAGAGAAAATAATTAAACACCTAATTTGGAAGTTACATTTTGCTGCTTGCATAATGGCTGTAAGCAGTTTATAATTTTTCATGAAACTAAGTATGCAAAAAAGTACTTCTTAAAATATTGTGATTCAGCACTTAGAAACTCACACTTTCTGTGAGAATGTTTGTTTCCAACATTTATTTCAGAGGTTAATTTTGAAATTTTGACATAGCATAAAAATTTTCCCAATTTCTATTTTTTTTTTCTGTGATTGGAAAGAATAGTTTTCAGAAACAGTGCAGTGAATCTCTAAATTTTCCTTTCTTCATATGTTCTAACTCAACCTTATCATACATAAAGATGTTCTTGACTACAATGGGAAAAGTAAAGAAAAAGCTGATATGAACATAAAAATGACACTTATTTATGTATCTACCTGTTCCAGTAAATCCTGAATGCTGTAGTGTGAGACACTAAACATAAAATGGATGCTTTGTTAATCATGTCCATCATAATCTTCAAAGTCTTGCTGTGGGCAGAGGTTTACCCAGTTGCAGGTTTAAACACCAGACCCTCATACCTCATTGTTTCCTTAACCCCCTCTGTGCTTAATCCTGGCCATTTTGTGCAAAGTCAACCAGCAAAAAATACAGAGTATGTGTAATTTTTTTAGTCTAGTTAGAAGGATGCTCCCATTATAGGAAAAGATATGAAATCTAGGTTCTACTCTCTTAAATAAATATTCATAAGAACTGAAAAAGCAAAAGTAAATGAAAATAGTTGCTTTTTGACTGAGCATACCAATAAGGCTGTACTTCTGGGAAGCTGTGAATTTCCTTCAGGTCTCCTCTTAACATGAAGGCCATATCTTGATGGGGAGTACTTGCACACTGTGTTTAAATTAAACAATTATCCTTATGAATCTCATGCAGAAAAAATTTCAGCAGCCAAATCTTATTCCCAGTTTCTGAGTAGTTACGGAATGACCAATTTATGCTCTTTAGGCAAATTTGCTTATCGTCCAACTCTATTCAGAATAAATATTTTTAAGCTTAAATTCTGTCTTTATCATATTTTGGTCTCTAGTTATAGATTTTGTGCTCTTATTGCATCACTCCAACTTTCAGTGAAAAAATTCAATCCATGCTAATTTCTCAATTTACAGTACTATTTTCCACATTATTAATTGTAATTAGCATTATCTGATCCATAATCCATGTTTGGCTGAAACTCAAGGCTCCCAGGAGTTAATCCCAAAACATATAGCGAAGTCAAAAACCTGGGAAATAGGATGAGTGGAAAAAATTGGATTTACAACTACTGCATGTGAAACCCTGCTGAGAATCTCTTGCAGAATTGTATTTTACAAAGCTGTCTTCTGAGACTGAAGGTGGCTCTTTAAATCATGCTGGGAATAGTGTAGTCTAGTGGTTCACAGTCAGGAGTCCTGGACTCTGTCCCATGCATTGCCAGGGATTTAATGTGTGACTATAGAAATTGCATCTTTTTGTGTTTCAATATCCCCATCTGCAAAAATGAGCATAATAGTATTTGCTGAATTTATTTGAGATTTAAAAACATTGGTGTATTCTGAAGATAAGACATTATAAAGCTAATGCTTTTCCTGTGAAATAAAAATGGAAAAAATTTCCATTTTTTCCAGTTGAGTATTGTTACCCACCTACATGAGCAAAACATGTTATTAAAGGGAGTATTCAGAGATAATTCTAATAGGAGCAAAGGACATAACTGCCATTTGTGCCTTTGAAAGTATCGCTATTTCTTCATTCCAGCAGTTCTTCTGATAACCATTGCTTCTGTAGGTAAATAGCTGTGCTTCTAGGAAACTAAGTAGACCATACATACAGTTATGGTAGCTCTAAATGTCATGAGTTCATTTCTGATTACTTTCACTGCATGAAAATCTCCTTTCTATTGACTTTAATGTGAATTGGCCCAGGTCCAAGGAATTCAGTACAAGCTGTAGCTACCAATCTCAAAGCAACTTCATGCCACCAGCAATAACAACTCCACATTCAGAAGCAGGTGCTGTTATTTTGTCAGATTTAATCAGTTAATCTCTTGTTTTAAATACCATGAATCAAAAGCACAGTTTAGGCTATCATACCTAAATGCTCCTTAACAAAATGTTATTGTATTTTGTAGATATTTTGGAGCAGTCTGTAATCACATGTCAGTAGTCTTGTGAAAAAGGAAAGCTGAGCACAGAAACCGGATTTGGCATTTCGTATGAAAAACATTCTGCAAAGATTGTTGAAGAAATTAGTTATTCAACTACACATTTGGAAAACAAGTATTGCTTTGAGCAAGTAATTTAAAAAACAAACATAAAATACCTCAGTAGTGAGGATGATGTTGCAGAGAACCATGATTTACCTGTAGTCAGCGCATAAACTCTGGAATATAAGGATCCTTGCAATTCAAAAAATGATGAGTTGTAACTAGAGGCAAATTCAGGCTTAATTGAATAGAAACATATCTGCATGTTCTGGAAATCTCAGAAAAGCAAAAATGTTCAACAGTATGGCTCAGAAGATAAAATGCCATCTATCCCATTTTATCAATTTCTCCATCTGCTTCCATCTCAACCTGCTCATAAGAATATAGAATTCTTCTCTGTTTTTGCTGTTTATCATAGATAAAGCTCTTTTCATTATGCATCTCAGATAAAAACTCATTCATCAGTCCTGTGTGTCTTTATTGTGTTTGCTTAGAAGTTTTACAGAATAAATAATTTTTTATTACTGTGTTTTTTAGCAAACACTATGTTTTGCCACTGCTTAACCTGTTGCTGCTATAACTTTATGATTATTAGTATTTACTGTCACAGAGCATAAAAGACAGCCTTTTTCTGAGGTTACTAAACAAACAAGTATTAGCTGATCTCAGCCTAGAAGAATTTACAATCTAAGAAATCTCTTGACAATTCCAGTACAGTCAACATAATAAAAATCAGCTTTCAAAACATGTTGAGGGGATGCCTGACTAGCTCTTAAAGGTCTTATTCCGCATGAGGTGGAGCAGGATAAATTTAGTTTGCATGCAGCTTTATGCTGCCAAGTCTATTGCTAGACTGTTTCTGAGACCTAAGATCTCCTTCACATCAAAATGTGCTGCAGTGGGGGTTTACACACTCTGGACTCAGGGCAATATGTAGTACCTTTTGTTCAGTGGGAATTCTGCACATACACCTCAGTGCATAGTGAGAAGAAACAGAGGACCTAGGTGGACCTGAGAAGAGAATTTAAATGAGAGAATTTAAATTGGTCATTTTGATTTCCTTAATTTTACACTTCTACATTTAATTTGGGGGGAGGGGTGTTATTTGTTTCTTTGTTTGTTTACATTCTGCTCTTAACCATCAGAACATCTGTGTTTAATGACTTGGAACTGAAATAGGTCAATAAAATGTTACCTGCTTGATTAGAGGGAACCTGTTGGGTATGTGAGTGTGATTAAGAGTTCTACAGCTTAGATTTGAATGAGATAGCATGTACAATTAAGGATTAAGGGAATGCTTGTGAAACAGAAAAGCAGATTTGTCTGTAATATGCCACTAATTTCAGTGAAATTATTTAGATTTAAAAGATCTAGACATGAAAAGCAAGCATTGAAGAACACAGAAACATTTTCAGGAGGTATGTGCCTCCTGAGTAGGCTCTGCATTGGAACACATGTTGGAACCAGAATCAAAGGCTGAAGCTGAAATGGACAAAAGGAGGAATAAATACAGAGGCTAAATTGATTTCACCCATTATATATTATTGTAAATTCTACTTTTTTTGTACACTTGCACTACCTTTCTTGTGCCTGTTTCTCCTGTCTCTATGCAGTTCTTTAAGCATTTTTTTAATACTTTTGGCAAATCATCATCCAAATATCTAGACTACCTCAGACCTTGTAGATGCTGCCAGTATCTTCTGCCCTATCAGAATCACGGAATGCTTGATGTTGCAAGGGATCTCTCAACTCTACCATCTCATGGTCACTGCAGCCAAGGCTGCCTTTGACCTTCACAGTCCCAACAAGTCCCCCGTTGTTGGTTAGTATGACACTCAGCAAACTACTTCTCCTCTTTGGCCTTACTTGGATGAGAAAGTTGCTGACGTATTCCAGGAACCTCCGCTGTGGTATCCCTCCAGTAGATAATAGGGTGGTTGTTGTACTCCACAAGGACCAGGGCCTGCAAATGTGAGGCCACTCCCATCTTTGTTTAGAAGGTCTAATCTACTTCACAGAATCACACAATCATCTACGTTGGAAAAGACCTCTGAGATCATCAAGTCCAGTCTTTGACCTAACACCACCTTGTCTACTAGACCATGGCCACATCCAGTCTCATCTTAAAAACCTCTAGGGACAGTGAATCCACCACCTCCCTGGGCAGCCCATTCCAGCATCTGGTCACTCTCTCTGTAAAGAATTTAAAAAATTCCTAATGTCTAGCCTAAACCTCCCCAGGCACAGCTTAAGACTGTGCCCTCTTGTCCTACTGCTGGTTGCCTGGGAGAAGAGACTGACCCCCTCCTCGCTCCAACCTCCTTTGAGGTAGTTGTAGAAAGCAGTAAGTTCTTCCCTGAGCCCCCTCAGCCTCTCCTCATAGGACTTGTGCTCAAGTCCCTTCACCACCCTTGTTGCCCTTCTTTGGACCTGCTCCAGCACCTCAATGTCTTTCTTAAATTGAGGGGCCCAGAACTGGACACAGTGCTCGAGGTGTGGCCTCGCCAGTGCTGAGTACAGGGGAAGAATCATTTCCCTGATCCTGCCTGCCACACTACTTGTTCTTCTGTCAAGGGTCTAAGCCACTTGTTTTTCCTGATCAGGCAGCCTATAGCAGGCACAGAGGTAAGCTGTCAGTTGGCTCCTCATCCATCCTCCGGCAAAGTACCATGCCTTCCAGCTATTCTGTCACATAGAGGGCAACTCTAGCTTCTTGTCTTCCCAGCCTATCCTTCGTAAGGAGTCTGTAACGAGTACTCCTTCCTCAAATAGATAATTGGATGTTGTCAGTCCAGTCAGGTTTTGCACACTGCACTGCATCAGTTCAACGACCTTCAGGTGCTCTAACTTTATTATTTTTGGGGGAAGAATGACATATAAATGGCTAATGTATTATTTGTCTTGTGTCTGCTTCAACTAAGTAGTGGCAATGACACCTTGCTGGACTAAGACCACACCTACACTATAATCACGAACCAGCAGTCCTGAGAAAAGCCTCTTTTTGACAAATCTTACAGAAATCACAGCACTTCTTAGGATTTCTGATTCACTTCCAATGCTAATTCAGGGTGATTCAACATGAATTGTTAGCGATAATACGTTAAAAAAATTATCAAGAGGGAACACATTTGTGAGAAGATAAATGAGAATGAAACTGGGAATCTGAAAAAAAGTATTTTTTAACAGTGACTGGTTGGAAATTGTAGAGAGAAAAGAGGAAGTGGGAGGAGCAACAAAAGAAGAAAGTAACTTTTCTGTAGAGAAATTGTAATTCCTGGAGACAAGTTGTCCACATTCCTACATTCCATAGACATTCACATTACCAGTTATCCTTAGTGTCATAGAATGGTTTGCATTGGAAGGGACCTTCAAAGATCATCTAGACCAGCGCTTCTGCCATAGGCAGGGACATCTTTCACTGGACCAGGTTGCTCAATGACCTCCTTCATTTCTACTGAAGATTGCAATTCCACTGGAGTTTTAATATCATCATTAGCACATAATTATTCCTCCTTCTTCTGAAGATAAGGGGGAAACTGAAGAATCCAGTAGATCTATGTACCTTGACAGCAGAACCTTGAACACAGGGATTTTCTATCCTTTTCATACTTCTAGCTCATTTTTAATGTTCTATCCTTGCGTGTGCATGAATTGTTCAGAATTCAGCTGAAGGTTAACCTCGTAAAAGATACCCTTATTCCAGAATAATACCCATGCATAGCAAGAACTATAGAAAAGCAAAGCACAGCCTACCTTAATCCTAAACTTCTTTCAAGGGGAAATAAATTCTGATGGGGAGAAGAAACAGAGCTGAAATGAGAAAGTCTAGATTTGTATTAAAGCACTAAACTAGAAAAGTCACATGTTTCATATTTAAAGAAAAAAAAAGAATTTTGACAGACCAGCATATGTAATATTACCGTTTGATGCTATGAGGACCAGTAATGTGTAGTCTGGGATTTTTTGGTGTATCAGACATAAGAGGCTTACATATTCTTAAGCTATTCAAACTATAGCTCCTGGAATATTTAATTGTAAGAAAAAATAAACATGAAGCTATGGTCAAAGATTACATCAAGATCTCTAATGATAGTAAGAGAAAATGATGAAGAACCTAGAACAATAGTAATAGTGTGAAGAAAGAGTGAAAAAAAAGGAGAGGAATGCTGAAGGAAAAAAGGGAGGGAAATTGGTTTATTTGATTTAAAACTATTTCCTTACCCAGCTCTGAATTCTTTACTACATTTTTTTAGTAGATTTATCTTTGCTGCCTTTTAATATGATAGTGATTGGGTGTTAGTGTGCTATAATTTGCTTCTATACTGGAACATATGGCAACACTGTCTGGTTTCATTATTTTGATCTTTTTCATCTTGCATCAACTGCATACAAATGGTGTTGCAAGGTATTTTCTTTGGCAAATGTTAAAAATAGTCTGTGGCTGTTGTCAGTCTACTGTGTGGTTTGGAGTGGACATCAGAAAACAGACTATTCTAACTGAAGATTACACTTAGATGTTTTCGAAGTCTGCTTCTCCACATTTGTTTTATTTCTATTGTTCATTTTATTATCTTATATCTCTTTGAAAGGGAATGTGAAATGCTGTAAGTAGAACCTTTAGCAGAGATTTCCATTTTCTGGTCTCTAGATAACGCAAAGTTTATCAAAAATATCCATTAAAATTAAAAAAAATAAAAAAGGCAATATAGAGGCAAAATCTGATCTAGGGAAAACATTAAGGGCCTTTGTATGCTATCCTTAAGAGATCAAGGTATTATTTCGGGAGAGAAGGGAGAAGGTTGTGCATTTTATTCTACTCTCCTTTCTTCTAAACATTTTCTTCTACTTAATAAGATTTGCATTAGACATGAGCTTAAATCAAAGACTGCAGACACTTTTAGATTAAAAATTGAATTTTATATTCATATTTGGCATCTCAAGACCATTCATACTGCAGTAATTGAATGATTTTTCCCTTTTTTTAATCCGATGTTTTGTTCTCACAAGATTGAGTGCTGATGGCCTTGCTTTTGGATTTTATTGTATTTTTTTTTCCTTTTTTTTTCCAGTCACAGTCTTTAATTTTCCTTAATATCAGAAATTTTTATCAGTTTATCAAAATATAAGCGGGCAAGACTACTTATGAGGCAATAGTTTCTCTTAAGGACTGATTTCCTTCTGACCATTAACTAGATTAATTAAAATACAACAGAAAAAAAAATCTTTCAAGAGTTCCTGTTTTCTAAGATAAGACAGTGGGTAACGGACAGTTACCAGGGGTTAAACTCTGCTGCTTTCCATCAGTAGTGACACTGGTGTAGGTGCTTTGGGAGAGAAGCCCACTGTGCTGCAGGGCTGGGCAGCAGATGGGTGCAAGGATCTCCAGGCCTGGAAAGCTATTGCCAGTGGGAGATGCAAATTCGTGTGTCCATGCACAGAAGTGTTCCTGCTGCAGCAGCTTCCACGTTGTGTCTCTGTTTCTTCAGTCTGTCTGCCCTGCTAAATATCCCTTCTTTTTCGTTCCTGTAGAATTACACAGATTATCTCAGGTTTACACAGTGTCGTGAAAGAAAGGCTTTGCCTTATTTCTGTGACCTTGACTTGTAGCAAACTTAGCAAACAATATGTGTACCAGAGTTGTGTGCTCTGCATCACAATTTGAGTCCTTTATTGAGAGATCTTTTTCATGAAAGACAGGTGTGATTCCATAGAATAACATAGTCATCCATAGACCCACAGGAAGATTTCCAGTCCTTTAAAGATTTTTTTAATGTTTTCTCTTGGAACAAAAATAAGTAAACCTATTACTATTAACAGTTAAGAGAAAGTTCTCAAAAGGAGATGGCAAAGCTTTCATAAGAAAGAGAACAGAGCAGAATCATGAGAGGGATGAATATGATCTCCCATCATTCAAGGATTATTGGATCTGTGAAATGGTTGCATTGTTGTCTGGTTGCAGTGAATTACTTCTGCTACTGCAAAGAAGGTGCCGTTGCCTGTCATTTTTAGGTCAGAACAGCCTCCAAACTCCAGATTTTGCTATGTGAACACACAGAGTTAAGAATTGATGATTACTGGCACCTTGATACTAATACAGCATTTTTCATGATTTCATTGGCTGTTTCAGTATGTTGTAAAAAAGCGTGGATGAGAATGCTTGCAATTGATTGCTATGAATAGCTGGTGTCTCAGTTCACATTCTTAAATTATTTCAGAACCTTGGTAATATCTGAATGGCTGAAGGTTGACCTGCAAATCAAACAGTGGGCAGAGGGCAGACTTTAGCTCAGAGGTACTGACACCAGTTGCTTTTAAATGCCCTGTTCTGAAGGGAGACAAAAATGATCTTGATGTTTGATTTGCAATTGCTCATGAGGTGCCTATTTTTTTCAGGTAAGCAGATATTGTCATACCTAACACAAGAGTGCAGCATACTGGAAATCTGAGCAAACAATGCGTATTGGGTTTGCATGGCAAGGTTTGGGTGGTGGGTGCCTTCGGCGAGCAGCTGCCAGAAGCTTCCCTCTGGTCTGATAGAGCCAATGCCATTTGGCTCCAAGATGGACCTACTGCTGGCCAAGATCAAGATCAGTGATGGTGGCAGAACCTCTGGAAAAAGATAGTTAGGAACAGGGAGAAAGGAAAAAAAAACAACAGCAGCCAGAGAGAGTAGTGACAACATGTGAGAGAAACAACCCTGTAGACACCAAGGTCAGTGAAGAAGGAGGTGGAGGAGGTTGCTTCAGGTGCCAGAAAAGAGATTCCCTTGCAGCCTGTGGTGGAGCCCATGATGAGGCAGCTGTGCCCCTGCAGCCCTTGGAGGTCCGCAGGAGAACACAGATCCACTTGCAGCCCTTGGAGGACCCCATGCTGGAGCAGAAGAGTGTGAGGAGTCCTTCCCCTGGGAGGAAGCAGCATCAGAGCATTTGGTAAACTGACCATTACCCCGTCCCCCTATATCACTACAGGGGAGGAGGTAGAGAATTTGCTTTGTAATAAATTAAATTAATTTCCCCAAGTCAAGTGTGTTTTGCCCATGACAGTAACTGGTGAGTGATCTCTCCCCATCCTTATCTCAACCCACGAAGCTTTCGTTATATTTTCTCTGTCGTGTCCAGCTGAGGGGAGTGACAGAGTGGCTTTGGTGGGCACCTGGCATCCAGTCAGCCTCATCCCACCACAAAACAATTCAGTGTCGTGAGTGTCAGACTCTTTAGAACAATGTAAAATTGACATTCCTGATACAGCCCAACTCATACTGTTTACAATTGTGGTCCTAAAACAAGCCAGTGGCATTAATTACTTTTATTAAAGGAAGACAAGGAAATGCAAATATTCTCAGGAGAATCTTAGACTGACATCTAAATGAGTTTCAATTTTATAAAATCCTTGTGATGCTAAGCACTCACTGGCGAGTTACATATTCATATCACTGAGTTTTTTGTGTTTTAAAGGAGCATCCAGCACATGATCTTAAAACCATAATATACGAGCCCAATTTTTTTTAGATTTTGTACAGATATACACAGAGTCAGCTTCTGCAAACTTAGAATTTTTAAACACAATCATTCTCCCTTCTTTAGGCTTTAGGATACAAACTGCATGAACATTTGTTCTTATTTTAACTTGCAGAAAATACCATTGTCTTCCATCACTTTTAGGAAACCAAAGGGTATCCTCTTTATTACTGACTCAAACAATTTCAACAATATTTAAATGGGGAAAAAAGCTAAAAATAAAATTAAAAAAAATAAAGAGAGAGAAAAATGGAGGAAATAGAACTGAAAAATGAGAAGAGATTAACAAATCAAGGAGAAAGAAAATATATGGAGGGAAATGAGCAATTCAGGGCCAGTCAAGCAAGACTTGCCCAGCCATCGTGCCAATTGTTGCATCATGTCTTCCTCCCCTCATTGGCACACCAATGCTTTCTTTCAATCTTTCCACCCATTTTTCATACTCTTCTTGTTCCTTTGCCCTTTCTCATCACCTACTCATTTTAAAATGGTGGAAGAAAAAAAATAAATTAGAGACAAAAAAGAGAGAGTTGTGAAGCAACACTATGTTCACTTCTTCCACTTAAATTCCTTTACTGTTAAGCAGTACGGATTTTCCTGCAGCACCAGCTGCCTTTTGTAATTAGCACTGCAATTGCAAAGTGGAAAGCTAATGCATTTTTATCATTTTATGGAGTACTAAAAGGCTGGCAGAGCCTGCCTCTGCCACAGGTGTTTGAAGTGCTCCAACCGAACCCGTTTACAAACATGGCACTTGCACAACTTTGTCTTTGTCAGTGGAGCACAGAAAAATATGCACCTAAAATGCATGTAGCATTCAGTTCTCTGCATTTGTAAGACTTCTTATAAAAGATTGGAGGCTTATTTTTCCCATGATACAGAAATAATCTTTTTCTGTGAGCACAGACCAGTGAACCAGATGTTAACCAAGCCTGTGAAATGCAAGCACCTAATTACATATCAAGGAAGAAAATAAATGCTAGTTTAAATCCACAAGTCCTGAGTGCAGTTCAGCACAAGAGGCAAACTTAGGAACTGAGCACACATGTTCAGTAGGTATATAACATTTTCCTCAAAATAATTAAAATTCACCAAGGAAAACATAAATAGCTGTTGATAAGTGCACACAGTGAATACATCATAAATTACAAATAAACTTAGTTTAGCCTGTTCTGCTGCATCTGAAAGCTGTGGATAATAATCCCGGCACAACTTTTTATAGTAGTAGAGTGCCTATCAAGAGAGATGTAAAATCAAGTCTCTTCCAGCTCTGCTTGACTTTAAGACAATAGTGTCTACACCTGTCCAATATAGAAGTCTCAATAAAATTTTCATCCTCTGAGTTCTCTCTGCAGATGGCCAGTACAGTTTATTAAGTTTTATGGAGACTGCAAATGAATGAAAAGAAATATAACCAGCCACTAAAAGTTGTTCTGTTCTATGCTTACTTGCTTTTCCCTGGTTATAATACAACTATGCATAGTTACAGACAACAACAAAAGCAATCTTAAAAAGCATTTCTTCTTCTTGCAATTTCTGCAGTTTATTTGTCTGATACACTCTGCTGATTTAGGAACAGCTTTGGTTGAACAGTAGTTTTTATATTTTCTTTTAGGCCCTCCTACATGTATTTTTCAAAATAACTGAGGCTCTAGTCAGTGAGGTCATGCTGCTGCCCTTCTTACTGTGCTTTCTGAACAGGGTGTGCTGACGCTGAGGTGACCCAGACTAATCACTCTGTCTGAATTGTTCTCATGAGCTATAGGGAGAAATCCTCAAAAAATTTCAATCAAGTATCACAAGGTCAGTCAGTAAAAGGCATGTCTTTATGTGCTTCTGTCTGATTATTTCTAAGCTGGTTTACAGAAGAATTAGAAGGGCATAAAATAGAGTCAGGCAAAGCTAGGCTGAAATGACATACTACAGTGAGAGATCTGTTCAACTGTTATGTTTGGTGTTCCTGTAGGGTCTATTCTGTAGCAACATTATGGTAGACCAAACACCTTTTGGGATAAGATGTAGGGGAAGCAGTTTGGAGGGTCTCTTGTTTAAAGAACTTGCAGTGACCTTTATATTTAAGGAGCTGAGGAGACTGAAGTACAGTAAAGAGCAGAAATTGAAAGACTGACAGAAGAAGAGGCATTCAAATTGAAATTTGTTTATTGTGCCACTGGGTTGGTACAGATTCAATTTGGAGACTTACTTTCAACTGTTAACCAGAAATGCAATCAAAATTAATTGATATAATTTAAATAATTAATTTATATAATACCCATGCAAGGGCATACCCTGAGGAAAAGGTTACTTCCTGTTGGAAGATCAGTTGCTGCTTCCAAAATTGCATGTATCAGTATCATGAAAGTCAGATGCTTCATCTCTCTGGGTTGATGATTCTGATAAAGGCAGCCATATGACTGGAAGTCCCCTGACATGCAAATAATCTATTGCTGCACATTGATGAGAAAAGTGAGCAGACACTCTCTTCTTCAATTAACTTTTGTTTTCCACCTCTCTGTCCTGTTTCCGTCTCCATCTCTCTGACAGAATACCCTCTCAGTCCCCTCTCTAGTGTTTGGGTTGATACCTTATTCACTCTTACGAAGTTTTTACACTGAGAAGGAAGAGAGGAGGGTAAAGGGACTGCAAAATATGTGTGTTGTCACTTTTTATGACATTGCAGCACATAAACTCTTGAAGGAAAAGTGACTTAAAAACCTGATTAGTTTGTAATTGTCACAAATCAAGTGTATTAATTGGACGCAATTGCTAAGTGCCCTTATGAATGCAAACACAGTGTGTCTGGTAGATTAACAAAGGACCACACACCTGTTTCTCATGCAAAGTTCCTTTCTAATGTTGTCACAGAACCATACTGAGAGTTAGTTTTGGCAGATGGTATTCCAACTCAAATAAAGAAAAATAAGCTTCTGAATTCGTATGTATTTCCTTGTCATTCAAATGACAAGGGATTTTTTAACATAATGTTAAATGGAGTGTCCTCATAAATATAACTAATGCATAATGATGAATAAGTTATGACAAGAATTTTCAGAAAGCAGTTACATGCAACTAAAGCAGCTTTTTAGCTATTGTACAACAAAGCAAAAAGTACTAAAAGATGGGAGTTTTAAAGTTCTCACCCGTGACAAGGAGATGAAGCCACTGAGGACAAAACCAGACACGAATCTTATTTCACTAGTATAAATCAAGAAATTCTGCTTCAGCAGGTTCAGTGTTAACACGAATGTTCCAAAGAGCAGTGTATTCTCTCTCATCAATTGTATTGATTTATCTATTTCATCAAATACTATTTAAACAACTATTGTATCTGCATTACATATATCCAGCTAAGTTCAGAACTGTGAAAACACATTATTGAAAAGCATGGTAGTCATGGAAACAGATCAGATAGAAAGTATCTTGAGGAGTATTCTTCTATCTGATTGTATAAAACTTCATTAGCCACTTGGAAATAAAATGTAGAAATGTAAGATGCATTTTACTTGATCAGAGCACTAGTGAATTTAATCTGATCTCAGATTTCCCTCCCAGGTCAGTGTCTGATGATTCTGAGGCAGTTGCAGCACATCACAAATAAGTAATGTACCTTTGCAATTTTACAGTCTGGGCAGGATAGCTTTTTATTTGTGGACCACCCACAGATAATCGTAAGTATACGATTGTAAGCACACAAAGTAGTTCTTGGTTATTTTTTTTCCATTATTACCACGGATGCTACATATTTCTATCTCTTTTTATAATATGTCTATCCATTTGCCTCACTGGCCTGTCAAATAAAATCAAGTAATTGCCTTTTGGTGTAATAACAGGAAGGAAAAACAACAACAACAACAACAACAACCAGAAAGCATTATTCTATGTGTTTTATTTTGAAATCTTGACTCAAGACTCTTAAGGCCCAGTAAGAAAAAGGCAGTCATGAAACAAATGTTTTCTAATGTTGATTGAAATTTTATTTACAGCTCAGTGTTGTTTTTTTAAAAAATCATTCAGAAACAAGACCAAATAACCTGTTTGACCAGGAAAAGTGGTTAGAGGAGATGAGGAATTAGAAGTTTTCCTCTGTGCAGAGGAATAGCTTGGAAGAGCTCTCCAGTGGAATGGAGAGCTTGCTGATGGAGAGTCTGAGGATCAGAGGAGAGGACAGTAAAGGAGACCATGGTGGGTTGTTGTTACAGATCCCCTGATCAGGTTGAAGGAACCTTCTTTAAACAACTCCGGGAAATCTCTAATCACAGATTCTGGCTCTCGTGGGAGACTTTAACCTCCCTGACATCTGCTAGAGGGGCAGCAAGGCAGAAGACAAGCAGACAACAAGATTTCCAACAGTTTTGGGGAATAAGCTCTTGTTACAGGTACCAGACAGGCCAATGAGGAGTAATGCACAGCTGGACCTGTTATGGACTAACAGCAAGAACTAGCAGAAGATGTGATAATTAACGGTTGCTTTGGTTATAGTGGCCATGAAATAATGAAGTTCAAGATGCTTTGGCAGAGGAGCTCAGAACACTGACAGGAATCAGACCCTGACAATGTCCTTGATGATATGTGGAGTCCTCTGAGAACACATTCCTGGACACCTCAAGGAGAGGGTGATGACTGAGTGTGGTGGGTTGCCCTTGGCTGGATACCAGGTGCCCACCAAGCTGCTCTACCACTTCCCTTCTCAGCTGGATGAAGGGGAAGAAAATAAGATGGGGAAAAAAATCGTAGGTCAAGATAGAGGCAGAAGCAATGGTCATGTGTGGAAGCAAAGGAAAAGACTTTTTTCTCTACTTCCCACCACCAAATGATGTCCAGCTACTTCCCAGAAAGCAAGGCTTCAGCACACAAAGCAATTGCTCTGGAAGACAAATATCACCAATAATGCATGCTCTTCTTCTCCTCTTTTTCTTAGCTTTTATTGCTCAGCAGACATCATATGATATGGAATATCCCTTTGGTCAGTTTGGGTCAGCTGTCCTGGCTGTGCCTCTTCCCAAGATCTTGCCCAAATCCAGCCAACTGCTGAGATGAGAATCTTGGGGTGCCAGCACAGCTCAGCAGTAGCCAAAACGTTGATGTGTTATCAACACCTTTCTAGCTCCTGGTGCAAAGCACAGCACTACAACCACTGCTGTGGGAAAGGTAACTCCATCCCAGCCATATCCAACACACTAAGAACAGCTAGTGTGGTTTTACCCAGTGCAAATCATGGTGGACAATCTTGTTTGCTATGCTAAAATGACCGGATTTGTGGGAGAAGTAAAAGAAGTGGATGTCATTTTCCTTGACTTACTCAAGATAAGTCAAGGACACAATATTTTGTGTATCACATTGAAGACATTAAAAATCCAGATGGATGGAAAACTGTGCAGGTAAAACCTGGTTGGGTGTTGAGGCTCAGAGGGCGGTGGCTATGGAAGAGGAGTATTGAACTGGTTTATAGATGAATATGTCCTGTTTGACATCTCTGTGTACAGAAGGAGGCAACAAAGTCAGCTTTGCGATGACCCCACAGAGACCAGTCACCATGGTCAAGGGCAGAGCTGCCCCTGGGACCTCACCAGGCTGGAGGACTGGGCCAGCAGAAACCCTGTGAAATTCAACAAGGACAAATGCAGAGTTCTACACCTGGGCAGGAAAAAAATCTTGCAACAGTACAGGCTGGGAACTGACTTGTTAGACTGCATATGTAATATTCAGACGCCAGTGATACACAGGAGTGAGTTCAGCAGAGGGCCACTGAGATGGGCAGAGGCAGGGGCACTTGCCTTGTGACAAAAGGCTGAGAGTATTTCTGTTTCCCTCTTAGTAAAGTGTGGCACTGAAAATAGCATTGAAAGGTGTCATTTGGGTTTGTTACAGGGTAAGAGACTTTTTTTATTGTTTATACAAGAGGCTAAGAGGTGAACAGCTAACTAAAGTTGCTGAAGCAAATATATGAATTTGAGATACTGGTAACAGAATACCTAGCAGCCTCCCAGAAGGTCTACCCTAGACTATTAGCAGCTACATATTTTTATATAGGTCTTTTTAGGTCAATAGCCAAACTGAAGGTTTTAGATTTTATAACAGCAAATTTAGTAACTCCATAAAATTAACAGGGTATGCTGTTAGACATTTAACAGCAAATGAAATAATATAAATAAATGAAAAGACTGAAAAGCAAATAGAAGAAAAGCCTAACATCATGAGATCAGGCATTTATTAGATAGAAAACACTGGTTTGTAACGAGGCTGAATTGATACAGTCAGTAATGAGATACAAGCACTGAAAGGTTTGAACATACAAAAGATCAAAAAGAGTGGTTCTTTTCAGTCTGCCTTTTTTCAAAGTCTAAAGAATATAGCATAAAACAGCTGTGTTGATAAAATCAGTTTCAAAGGCAGAATCTTCCATGGTGAAGCTGTACGTGGCACGAAGCAAATCTGCTGAACTTCAATACAAATTAATAATACAGGATGCAGGAGCTCAGGGCTCCTTTTCTGCTGGTAAAATGAGTGTGCTGGTGATGGTCCCTTTTCTGTGCATGGATGAACTTTGAACCAGCCAGCAGTGCCACCACAGCTCCTCAGCACATGGGTGTGCAGCCACCAGGGCGTGTGCTGGGCTTCTGCAGAAACTTCACATCCTGCACAAAGCTCCATCCTGAAGCGATTGAATTCCTAGCAGTGCCCACATTAGGTAATTTAAAGTTGTGAGTTGTGAGGATACAAGTGACTCTGTTTATATGTACCTTTTGTTATATTAAAAATGAGAAAATGTGTAATTTAACACTGAATTCAGAAATTATCCCAAGCTATTCTTGGAAGCTAAGGCACACAGTTTCCAGGGAAGACTGGCTGCATTCATAGCCAGTCTCCTGAGCAAGAACTTGTAGCTAAAAGGTGAGATTTTTCAGCCTTTCCTAGTGGTCTCTCCTTCCCCAGCAAGAGACCCAGCTGGTCTCTTTAGTGGGAACTGGGAAATCAACAAGGAGCTGGTTTAAGCTTCTCTCTCCAAAAGTTCTGTAATACAAACCAAGTACCCAGCACAAATAATGAAGGAGTAAGGACAGAGAACAAGACAAAAGGATAACAAGATTTAATGAAATAAAAATTAAAGTTTTAATAATATTTTTTCAGTATTTTTGCTTTCCTTAAATCTATTCTTTATAAATACATGAAAAACAGGATTTTGTATTTTGTTTGGAATCTTTTAACAGAAACTCTTAGCTTTTCTTGAAAAGGTTCACGGAGAGTACTCTTGACCAGCATCAGCTATTGCCCTCTAAACTGTCGAGAATTAAGTTCCTTATTAAGCCTTTATTAAGGAAAGGACCTCAAACATTGCCTACAGTGATCTAGATAAGTTTATGTAAGTTATTGTATGAGTTATTTCCCCCCTTATTATTGTTAGCAATTTTTTATTTTTATTTTAATTAATAGCTAACAAGACCTTTACGTACTCTTTTTTGATAGTAAAAACCCAGTAATTCAGCTGATACTTTTTTACTGTATTAATGCAAATCTTGATTAGAAGTTACATGGTTCTGCTTTGCCAGAGGGATCAAGTACACCTAATGTTAAAAAATATCCCTACAGTTGGCAATATTTCACTTGGTAACAATGCTGGGAAAAAATACTATTGAATTGGTAGTAATATTTAGTAATCTACGTTCTGCACAATTAAGGATGTATCATGTCACAATAAGCTGCACAGAAGGAAGAATATGCATTTATCAGACGTGTTACTTAGACATTTGTTTCCATTGTGTAAGTAGACATTTTGCATAATGACATTTTATTTGTGAGAATAAATTGTGCATGAATGCTTTGTGATTACAAACAGAACATAAACAGTCATGACTCTAAAATTTGCTGGTATGAGAATGGCAGTTGGAGAACATGAGTTTAATTGAAATAGAGTTTATGTGGCCTGATTGGAGGTGATACATTCCCTAAGTTTTCCAGATCTTCTCTGATAGGAATAGTGAATTTGTTTCTTGGTGTTGAGGTGGCATTGTCCATCCTGCCTTTTTTGTTATTTTCACTGAGGCAACGAACAATTAAACTTCCAATTTTTTTATCTAGTTTTTTTCTTCCACAGCTTTGGATTTGCATGCTGGCATAGAGAAGTCCTTGTTAGTAACTGCATTTTCCAGCTCAGGCGGTGACATTTGAAGCAGGGCTAAGTTGAGAAACCTGTTGAGGTAGTATAAAGAATGTTACCATAGTATATACCTGTCGATTTTTGTGCTGTTTTTGGAGCTCCCAGGTAGTATGCAGATAGGTGACCTAATAGAATTCACACAGGTATGTGGGTAGTAGGTTAAGTCCTGATTTTAAGTGAGCAGTGTTATCCTCTTTTTCCTGTATGAGAGTGTTCAGGAGCAGCAGCACAACTACAATATGCTTCATGCATCGTCTGGGCTATGTGGGCATGCACTAATAGAAGTATTTAAACCAGACATCTCCAACCTTCAGCTCCTGAGGGAGAAATACAGCATGCCAGGAGCAGCATCCACTCCCTGAGAATCTGTGTGCTGCACCTCAGGGTATTACAGGCAATGTTTTTTTGGTAGAAGCTATGTAGTGAGGAACACAGGTTTAGACCTACAGATAAATATTTGCAAAGACTGTATCTCCTAAAGAAACTGGAAGAGTGTGACACTGCATTGTACTGTGGAGCTGCACTGTATTTTATAACTTTTAACCCTGCTCTTTTGGTACCTTCTGTAGTAGGCAACTGACTTGAAAAGGCAAAGCTCAATTTGAAACAGGGAGAAAGAAAAAATAAGGGAGAAAGTAAGAGATAAAACAAACACAGGCTGTTGAGTGAAAAGATAGTATTTTTCTGAAAAGTTTCATATATAGGTTAGAAAAGGATTTCTGGCCTGTGCCTGGGTGTTAACAAGGCAGGTGAACCAAACTCATGCTGACTTCCACAGCTTACACATCTTTATTGATAACATTTTCAGTAACAGTAGGCATTGTATTTTTTTCTTCTCTCATGCTATATTCTTTTGTACTATACAAATATTTTGATTGCAGCTGAGTCAAAAAATATGCTCTAATCTTTCTTTCCAGCCTGTCAGTAAGGTAGTGACACAATGCTGGCTGTTGTTCTGAAACCTTGAGAGGTTTTTATGACTCCCTTTAACACAGTTAGTACACGATAAACTTCAGAAGAATTAATCTTTGGGCTTGGTAATATGCTTTTTCATCTTGGCGCATTGAGATCCAAAATGTACTCCTTCCTCCGTCCTCAGAGAATGTTAAGTGGCACCATCAAAAATCATTCCGAAATGCAACAGCTTTCAGAAGGCAGAATAAGAGCATCTGGGCCATTAGCATAAGCAGTCTGTGATGAGAAGGCACTACAGTTGATCATTAAAGTGACCTCATATTAGTCTTTCCTTTCCTTCCTTCCTTTCTCTTTCTTTCTTTCTTTCTTTCTTTCCTTCTTTCTTTCTTTCCTTCTTTCTTTCTTTCCTTCTTTCTATCTTTCTTTTTCTCCCCTTTTTTCCCTCCTTTCTTTCCCTGAAAACACAAAGGCTTTCATTACCATTGGGCATTTAACTTTTGGAAGTGCGGCTCCTTCTGAATTAAAAGCTCGCTGAGATTGGTTATTGAGCAAAGTGTCTTAATATCAGCAGAACCTCTTTGGTCTTTTTTTTTTTTTTTTGGACTACTGCTTGGCATTGGCTAGATGCTGCTTTTCTACTAAGGAATAAAGCATGAAATGTGAAAACTGGAAGATATAAACATACTATACAGATTATCTGTATATTACTTTTACATCCAGTCGCAGTGTCAGGATTGCAATCACTGCAAAAACTATTACTGATTTTTAAATGGTGATTTTGTAAATATTTTTAAATATTTATAAATAATTCGTAAATACGTTTAAATATTTATTGCAAATATTCTTGAACAGGCCCTGCACTAGACGATAGGAGGATGTTAGTTATTGAAGATTGGGGCAGGGGAAAGGTAGATTTTTAATTTTTTTCCTTCTATACAGAGAAAGCCTGCAGGAGTCAATAGACTTGAAATACATGAATTGTAGAAGTGTTGAGCTCATGAAGATGAAGACTTCATATTATAGCACAGTATTCATGAAACCAGTACTTGCAAAAATTGAACATGAACGAGCATAGTACTGCTACAAAATGAGTATCAGCTGTAAGTTATAGCTCCCTTCCCAATTTAAATCATAGTGGCCATGAGTAATCTCCTTCACTAGTGTTTTATAACAATTCTCTTTTACAAATGTTTACTATTCACTTACATCACCAATGATCATCCCTGGGCACAGTGAAATCAAAAAGAGAAACTCTAATGCCCTCACCCCTAATTTGGCAAAAGCTTAGCTTCGTGTTTTATGAAGCGCTAAAGTGTTTCTGTCCTGTAATCTTTTATTTCAATAGTGAAAAATTGAATAGATGCCACTATTTAATGTAATGAAAAATAATCACAGTGCTCCTGAAAGCTAATGTAGCAGAATATTCTTATAACAGAACCTCTGTAGTAAACTACACTCCACTAACCTTATCTTCTATACTTGACAGGCAGCAGCCTGGGGTTTGTGCTCTAGCAATTCTGTTTTACCGGTCAACACATAATTTTAATTAAACATAGCTTATAGGCTTCATCATAAATGGAAAAATAAAATTAGAGCATAGCCTTACATGGAGTTTATTATGGTACATGAATGTAATCTTATTTTTCTTCTAAACCCATGACTATCTTGTGATGTTAGCTAATCAGTGTTTCAATCACAGAATCACAGAAGTGGGTCCTCTATAATATGTCCAATTCATTAAATTTTTACAGGCTTTTACATTAGAAAATGGGATTTTTCTTTTACCTTCTCAATAGTTTTGCCAGTTTATAAATATATTTAGGTATTACTCTAGGGGAAAATAGACCAATAGGTTAATAGTGAATCCTAAAGTTATTTCAGATTTTCATAAATATGTAAAATAAAATACGTCATCTGCATCTATGTACTTTAAAGTGTATATATTTACAGAAAAGTACCTACTTTTAAATTTGGGCAAAACATCTACCTGTTTTTTTAATTTCATAATTGGAAAAAACTCTATTTACTAATACACTTTGAGAGAGAGGCCTATGCACAGGTGTGTGTGTGCGGGTACATGTTTGCATGTATTTTTATGTCCAGGTTTTACCGATACCTGCCTCACTTCTCTCTAAGGAAATGTAATATTAGATGGGAACATATGAAAGCAACATTAAGTTAATTAGGGGAAGAAAATTTTGTAAGGCTACATGAAAATAAAATGTACTAAAAGTATTTAAACTATTACTTTATATTCATCCTATGTTATAGGGTTTGGTTAAAGCAACATTTTTCATAGCAGATTTTTGCCTTATTTATCATGCATGCGTTGGCAATGAAACTTACTGCAGGGACAATACAGGATTTGTGCATCAGCTGCTTTATTTTTGAGTATTTATGGATTGTATTACACAGTCCTGTCCCAAGATATACAGGACTTTGTGGGAACCATTGTAAGGTCAGTCACCTACAGTTTTTACTCAAGTTCTGAGCAGATCTGGAAAGAGCATCACTAGGGCTTCCTAATGCTTAGTGCCTTGACAATAAGCCACTGATGTGCTCTTGCAACAAAGCAGGACTGCAGCCTCCTGGACTGCAGCCTCCTGGGCTGCAATTGGCAGAGAATCACCAGCAGATCAAGGACAGTGATCCTTTACTCAGCACTGGTGAAACACAGCTGGAGTGCTGGCTCCCAGTATGGGAGAGTTGTGGACACAGAGACATGGAGTTCATGTGCCAGTCTCTAGAAGAAGGTTATATCCTTCATTGCAGGATTGGAATAGGGTGAGCAGAAACATCCTCTGAGGGCAATGTGACATGAATACCACGGCAGTCCAAGCAGGTTCACTCAAGAAAGGATTAGCTATGACAGATTCATTTAAATAAGAAATAACAAGCAGAGATTAACAGTCTTTTAACTCTTTAATCTTCCCTTTTGTCAGTCAGGCTTTACTTCCCCATTTGCCTCTTTAAGCATGTCAATCATTGTCTGTTCACATTGTCAGTGTAAAAAAAAAGCTGGAGTCATCCAGAAGTACTTCTTTATGAACAGTTTAATGACTGTTCGGTATGATCTACATCTGTTCTGTCTAGTTCAGTAGTCATTGTCCCCAAAAAGTTACTTTAAAAGTCCAACTGAGTTTAAAAAGAAAAAAACATCTGAGATACGGAATTCCAGAATCAAATTTCCTTATAGAATCTCAATACCACTCCCCATACGTTGTGCCATAGTCTTCAGCTGCTCAGAAATCAATACCTGTGCGTGGTGGGAATGCATATCCTTTGTGAGTCTCCTCCATCAAAGTCATCACATCTGGCACTGAGGTTTTTATTCTGTTTGTGTGAACTGAGATACTTGTCTCAACTGACTGGTGCCTTTTAAACACAAGATGAAGTTCCGTTGGCAGTATAATAATGTTTTAAGCATTCAGTATGAGTGATAATACAATATGTCTCGATGTACATAAATATATATATGTGACAGTTTGCTTATGCGTGAACATAGATTAATTTTCAAGATCATTACATTAATGCATAAGCATTTTAGTTGTTAATACCAGAATGTTTTAGGGATCTCTGTTTCTGCAAAATGTAGTTAGCTTTATGTCCAGAGGACACTAAAAGATCTTATTGTGGTTTGTACTTCCATGTACTGCTGTGTACTCCTACGTCCCTGATATATAACTAAGCTTTGGAACAGGATGCCTTTGGAGGCTGTGGAATTGCCATCACAGTAAGACGGATAATACAAACTTCTTGGGAACATTTCAGTATACTACTGTACTTACATGGCACGACGCAAACTCTTTTCGTTCCTTCTAGACCAACTTCTCTAGTATTCCTAGGAAAAAAAAGCTCAAAAAGCAAAGTATTTTTTTTGTGTGTAGACATTTGGAAAAATTGAATGCCTTCACTTGCTCTGGCAGTGATGTCAAATAAGATGTGCTACAGTTGTTGGCTGGCACAGCTGTTCGAGCAATAAAGGAGCTCAGCTAAAATGTGTGGTTCTAGAGACTTATGTCTGTGTTTGCATACCAATTTTCAAGTTACTACTACTTGTGGCTGCTATGGGGTGTGTTCAAGATGTGGTATTTGCTTTGGTCACTGTATCTAATTTCTCTATCAAGTTATTTCCCTCAACACCCAGCAAAGATCCACAATTTTGTTATTAGAAATCTTAGCATTCTGTACTGTATTTACTGAGAAAGATAACTCTTTGTTTTTCAGAGCTTCCATATGGCTGGGAGAAAATTGATGATCCCATTTATGGCACTTATTATGTTGAGTAAGTTCCCAAGTTCAATATTAAGTTGCTATTAATACATCATAACCTAATAGTAGTATCCTCTGCAATGCTTAATCTGGCAAGGAATGGGTACAATTACTTGACATATTAAACTAAGGGTATACCAGAAATTCTCAGTCATCAATGCAGCTAATGTGTCCAAATACATTCAACATGTCTCAAATCAGTGACTCAGCCATTCAGTCATTCTCTTCCTTCAGGGTCTGGTTTCATGGTACTGTTCCAGCTGATACTTGTACAGAGATCATATTCATTAAAGAAATGTTGCATTTCCTATGTGAGCTTTGGATATCCAGTGAGGTAGAAACCTTGTTAATCAATGAACAGAGCAAAGCATAATCATTTTAGCTCACTTAAGATCCATGTCTGGGTAGTCCTTTCTTGCTGCAAATCAGATGTTTATACTGTTTGTACCAGAAGACAGGTTATTTAGATTCTGCATATAAAATTTTAGGGATATTGTGTTTTATTTTGTATTTAAAAGTGCAGCTGAAAAGAAGAGAATATAAGCTCTATTTTCATTGTGCAATCCTTGCTTTCATTTTTTTCAGATTTTATTTTAGTCATGAAACAAGAAACAAATCTTGTTCCTCTGTGTAAAGGGCAACAGAAAGCTTTTGTTTGAGGTAATGGTAGAACCTGACTGGTTCATGCATAGAATAAGTAAATCTGAGAGATTAATTTCTCTGCTTTTTACCTTAACACAGTGAATGAGACTCATGCAAAGTGACTCTAGATTTAGAATTGTGATACCCGTTCTGACTGGTCAGCCCAACCAGCTTAGTCAGTCCAGATTCAAGCAAAAAGATAAGTAAGTTTTGAAGTCCCTACAGAATACCATTAAATTACTCCCTCTCATTCTGCCCAAGTTCTTTGATGATGTCCCCAAGTGGGTAAGGGCTAGAGTTCTCATATCTCATTGTGCTTAACCTCCCTGAAGATTTCTGCATGTGCAATTATGCAGCTGCTGGGTGTAAGTCAGTCTTCTGTCCCAGTGGGTTTAGTGTATTTTGGTGAGTAACAGGTGTGGTGTGATTTCTGCGCATTAATCACTTGCCGAGACCTCACTTGGTTGTTAGCATGTCCCAAGGCATTCTGGCACTGGGGACGCTCACACTTCACTGCAGAGTCAGAAAAGAAACAAGTATTTATCTCCATTTCATGTCCAACCACAGGTAAACAGGCAACAGGCCCAGATGTTATCATGCAATTACATACTTTAAGGCCAAATTTATTAATCCTACCACAGATAAGATTTGTGGACAGATACATCAAACCTACTGCAGTCTCAGAGGTTTTTACAAGTGGAATACATGTTCATGGGATGGCATTAAAACTGCAGCCGTGCTAAATTCATATGGAGTTTTATAGACAGTAAAATGAAACTGCACTTTAATTTGCTGTCTGAGCTCAATAAATTTGAAACAGAGATTGCTTTCAATTTTTCCTGCTGAAAGGTAACAGTCACACCTTTTTTATTACCAGTATTCAACAGATGAGTTCATTTTTAACTAGATAAAATCTGATTACAATAAACTCTCTTAATTATGTCATAAAACGGGTTAAATCATGAAAAGCAAGATTACGAACTTCCACGCATTCAAGTCCAGTCCAAGCTTACACACAGGCCTACAAAACTGTCAGTGAAAGAAGGGCTTTTACTCTGCTCACTGATTGTTGTATCCCATGGGAAGTTTGTAAGGATGACCGATGAGACAGACAAAATCCGTTTCACCTTATGAGAAGTAGCCATGCTCAGCTCAAATATTCTGAGGCCAGAGGCAAAGCTAAAAAAAACCCAAACAAAACAAAATAAAGAAAGAAAAACCTCTTGCTAGTCAAATTAATAAAGACTAATCACAATGTATTTGCACATTCTGTTAAGAAAAAGGGTCTCCAATATAACTTCCTCTCCTAATCATGCATGAATGTAGGTGTGAGACTTTATTATAATTTTGATTTGCCTTGTTATGCAGGTCCAGACTTCATTTGTAAGGTGTAGACATTTGACATAAATGAGAAGTGTTTGCTATATGTTTGTTCACTTTTATGAAATCTGGTCCTAATTTGTAAACTAAGAACTAGCAGCACTTAGCTGTGCAGGGCTATGGATAGAAAGTACTTATTAGAGTGCACTGAGTCTTTCAGTATTCTAATTGCCAAAAGATTGTTTCTCTCTTTAAGGATGATTAACTACAACACAGAGCTCAATTTCCAGACATGGGCTGCTTAATTGAACAGCTAAATTAGCCATACAGGTAGTTATTCTGGAAAAACATACCTCCCCGACTTACAATTTCTGAAAATGCTCTGTTACTACTCAAATAGAAAAGATTATTTCAGGTCTTTTTGTCATTATAAAGTATTATTAACTGGAAAATGTGAATGTAAAGAGGAGTTAGGCACTAACAAATTATGCATTAGAATGTCCATCTTTTAGGCATCCCGATCCTCGGAATTACTTTGTTGGGTTATAGACAACAATTCCAAAAGCCATAGTCACAAACTACCAAAAAAACCCATACAATAAAGCAGGTAAGAAAAGGAGATAGGTTAAACTCCTTCTGCTGGTGCACATGCTTAGACCTGCTACCATTTTGTCAGGGCTCAATGCCTTGGCCATCAATTAAAGTCTGAAAACTAGGGACTATTGGCCATAAATCTCCTAAGGATGTGTTTCAGTTGTCTTAAGCACATGTGATGTGATCTTCCATCGCAAAAACAACTTGGTCTGGCCCCAGTGATTCGTGAGATGGTGGAATGGTTTCTGTGTCTTATAGGCTGGCTGGTGGTGATAGTACCTCCTCATAACACAGAGAGAGTATTTTGACATCACAAAGAAATGCAGCCCAAAAGTAAATCCTACCTCTGAGGGTTTGTCCCCAGTTAAGATACGGTGAGCTAAGACAGGACAGCAGTACCAGCTACCCCTTCTTGTCTGCAGAGGGAAATCCAGGGTTCCTAGGATGAGAAAGCAAACAAAAGGCTGCATGATTCTTCTGTACAGCCACAATGGCACTAGGAGAAATTAGCTGGATTAATCTTTGGATTTGGCGTTCAGATTTAATATATATTATATAAAGTAAGGGAAGAAAACTGAAGTTAGAATTGTTCACTGAATTAGATACTATGAGCAATGAGCAATACATTTTTGGCTACTCTCCAAAATCTGTTTGAACCACAAAAGCACTTATTTGTAACCATCTCTAAAACTCACATTTGGCTTGTCTTATTAAGGCTTAGGTTATAAGATCTATTTTGTATGATGTTGAAGTAGCTAGATGAAAGGCTAGAATGTCCTTTCAAGAGAACTACTTAGCTTAATAACTTCTTTCTCAGGTAAACTCATCAGGAGCTATTTTTCTGATTTAGCCATGAAGCTTTATAGCTCTTAAAATTGCATAAAAGGGACATGTTTCATGTATCATCAGTCTGGGAGGATAATCCATTATTACTGACTGATAAAAATGACTGATTACCAGAATAATTTTCTTTTCTTTGACTCCTCTTTGACACAATATTTAATGCAGTTTTTTGAATTTCACACTGTGCTTTTGAAACTGCACACTACCACAAAACAGTCAAAATACGGGCATAAATTGAAGCTAAAAATTATTAAGATTGCACCAACAACTTGAGGGATTTCAAGTACCTCTGTTAGTCTTCCTATCTGATCTGATAGGACAGAGTGTCATTTTCAAGATAGCTGTTATCAAAGACATTTCTGTATAAATGGACCAAATCACAACTTAAACTTTACCTAGAAACTATAGATAGGCAGTAGAAAACAGATTCTAGCTGTGATATCAGTGCCACAGTAACTATTGTTCCTTGAGCCATGGGCACATCGTATATGAGCTAAAATCCCATCTTTTTTTGTATCACAGAACCACATATAAATTGGAACTCAGGTCTGCGAGAGCCCTCCTGCAGCACTGAGCTGTGCCCTGCAATTATAACACGACACTAAGCATAGTTCAAGGTCCTAAATGAAGATCTGGAGTCTAATCTTGCATTACATCTGCAGAATATGGCACAAAAGCCATGGGAAACCCATGCTCTTCTGGAGGGCAGATGAAGATCAGGGCAGGATACTTTAGAGCCTCTAAATAAGATATGATCCCTATGCTGTAGCAATTCTGGTTTTAACCTTATCAAATGCTAACATAAAACAAGCTAGATATTGCATCCTGTGTCTCCTATTGGAAGCTGTTTTGTAATTTTCCATTTCTCCTTGTAAGAAGAGTACAAATTTCAAGTCTGAAATCCTGACATCTTTAATACATTCTAGTATTTACTTCCAAATGTATTCATAGAATGCACTTATATATCAGAATTAATTCTGCTTGAATAAAAAGCTAAAACTTCTTTGATCTTCTGTCATAGAAGACTCTCTTTCACTGGTCTTCCTGTAAAACCTTTCCTATAAATTAATTTTATTTGATCATGGGTGATCAGAACTTTATGTAGTATTTCACGTGATAGTTATCACTGTCTTGTGTAATGCCAAAAGTAGTATTTCCTTTACAATATGGAAATACATTACATAATGGGTGATAGCATGAAACATTCTTTTTTCATGCTTATGTTAGTAGTTCATTATTTAATGCATGTAAGTCTTATCTTTCTCTATTTTTACCTAGAAAAGTTCATCTCCCTTCAATCATAAGTTTCTAGGATTGCAATAGACTAAGGTGCTGAAGACCCTGACAATTAATAGAAATGACAAGCAGAAGTCTAGGAAAGGAAAGCCTACCATCTTAAACAGCCTGTTTGAAGAAGGAAAGAAATGAAAGGGACTTTCTCTGTCTGCAGCGTAGATTAAAATTTACAAGAAAACTTAAACTATTAATCAAAATTTTAGAGTACAAAAGTAAGTTAGCAGCCACTTGAACGACTTACAGACATGTGAACAAAGTAGCAACTTTAGGAGTTATCACATTTGTCTCATTAAATCAAATATTCTTTTACATGATGAAGTCTTTTCATTGCATTAACCCTGGCCACTAAAAACTATTTAGCAAGTGTATTGCACTCCCATAGGGCTTGCTACCTCACTTCCTAATGACAATTCCACTTACTTTCTTTGAAGCACTGGTAGGATCAGAATCCCAAGGAACCTGAAAAGTGCTTAATGTGGCACAAAAGGTCATTTCAATGAAAATTGAAGGTATTCAACCCTTTTAGGATCTTAGCATTTCAGAAGTTCTCAGGTCACCTTTCCAAGTGCTTAAAGCCCATGATTGGGAGTGGATTTTCAGAACTCAATAGATAGTAGCCCACTGAGAACAAATTAGCACGTTTGAAAGCCTGCCCTTCTGTACAAATGTATTTACTTCCCTATGACTGTTTGAAGCACAAGCCCCTTTTCTTAGTTGTGATCCTATTGTGAGCCTATCTTTCAGATTTGTTCCATGCAGCCTACTAAATTGTCTTGCCTTCTTCAGAAAACATGTGAAATGTATCCCAGGACAGGATTGTAGGATTGCTCAGTGATTAATAAAATGTGTGCTTTAAAGAATTAAAATCAAGGATATGATAAGATGTATGTAGTTAGGATAGTAGTTCTAAACAAAATACAAAAAAATAGTGGTGTAATGACAGAGATGTACTTAATGACCTATAGTAGGAAATGCAAAATTTCAAGAAAAAATGTGTACCTTAACTTTTCTTATATTTCATATACTGATGTATATAGTTCTAATCTACCATCTGACTTAGTTTCTGCATTCATTTTTTCTGTACAACTGAGCAGACATACACCACAGTATTAGAAAGGAATAATCTTCAGTTTATTTTCTATGTTATATTTATTTCTAAGTTGCTATCATAAGAGCAGTCTGTGTTCTAGGCTTTTCCTTTGCTGTAAATGATGGAGTAATTTCACTTAAAGCTAATTGATAATAATGCACAAAACTGGTTCAGAGCCTTTGAATCGTGCGCAGAACAGTGGTCATGCTGAAGACATGAAAAACTGTTGCTGTAGCATGCTTCAGCAGTACTGCTGTTTAATACGTTGTCCCATTGATCAAACCCATTTGTCTGTAGCAGAGTTTGGCATATTGAAATGATAGGACACTGCTCAGTGCTGTTCATTATGCAGCGCAGATTGTCCCCAGCAAAATTGTGTGGAGTAGAAGGGACGTGCTCGGGCCCGTTGGGGGTTCATAACGGTTCACTCTCTAACCACGCACACCTTAGTCACATACATTATTTTATCCTTTTCCCCAGCTGAACCCAATTTTTAATCAAAACCAAATTTTTTCCAGCCACATAAATAGAAGAACTCAATTTGAAAACCCTGTCCTAGAAGCAAAAAGGAAGCTACAGCAGCATAACATGCCCAACGCAGAACTTGGAACAAAGCCTATGCAGGCCCAAGGTTTCCGAGGTACAGTACCGTGTCAGCTATCTTAGTTAAGATGAAAGTTCCTGCTCTCCTGGGTATGTGACAGTGATTTAGTCCTAGTCTGATTAGATTGCCAATTTTCATAATGTTATCACCTGTATCCTAACAATTTTCTCCCTTAATTGTCCGAGTTCCAATAGTTGCAGGACTCATAAGCTGCCTAAAATGCGTAAGCTTCAGAGGTGCAAAGAAAAGACAGAAAAGTTGACTCTAGTGTTTCCTAAAGGCTGAGAAACTGAAAGCACAACAAGAGCCCTAAAGTAATTTTCTAAATAAAATCATAAATTCTGTCCCTGGGAATGTACTCTCTCTTGAGCACCTGAGGTTGGCAACACTGAAATAATTAATTGTACTTTCTGTAAATTACTCTTAATTGATGTTTGGTATGTTTCTAAGCTAGCTCATCTAGCAAGCATCCATTAAGTTAAAAGCCTCAAGCACGGTGTTATAGGAGTTTACAAGAATACAACCACTTAGTAACATAAAAATTAATGTGCTTAAAATGAGCTGTGTAAGCGGCAAACAGCATTGGTAGAGACGAATGAGCTTTAACGTGAGGTTGTAGCCAGAGAATGAGGCTTGTTCTCCTTTGCAACAGTAGAAAGCTCCTCATCAACCTTACCTAGACCCAAATTTGCCCGCCTGCGCCTCGCCCCCAAGAGGTCCCGCAGCGTGAATGACCTGTCCCAGTGGCGGCGCGACCCCGCCGGGACGCGCAGGCTGTACGGTACGTGCTCCGCTGCCCACCAGCCCAGCCCCACCGCTGCGGCCGCAGCCAGAGCAGCTCAAGTCACCACCTTTGCACCTTCCTCCTACCCTTCCTCACCACGTGCAGCATGGGAGAGAAGCACGGGGAGCCCCCCACCACCCACACCACACCGAGGCACGTGGAGAGGGGACACAAAGGTTGCACAGCAGTTGTGTGTGTCACTTGTTGGCTGCCAAAACTCCTGTGTGTCTGGAGAGAAAAGATCACCCAATGTTTAGCTCTTCTTGGTAACAAATGGAATGAGATGTTCACAGGGGATATTTTCCTCATTGTGGTTGGAAGGGAAATTGTGGAGAATGTATTACTTTGTAGACAAAGCAGAATTTATGGGTTAGGAAAGAGGTTTTTAAATTACCTCACAGATCATTTTTATTGTTGTAATTATTTTAGCGACACAATATCCACTTCTAAATGTATTTCTAATATGAAAGAATATTTATAACTCCCCATTTATGGCTGATCTGCCATACATAAGAAATATGTTTTAAGCTTTGTATTAATACAAGAACTCACAAATGTTTTTCCTGGAATGCCTGCACCCTTTGTTTTCTTGCTTTTCATACACTGTCACTTTCTGTCAGCCAATATTGTTGTCTGCTGTCCCTGCTGTATTGTGAACTTCTGTCTTTCTTGTTTGTGTTGACTGATGTAGAAAAACCACTCTTCACCCGTGATGCATCACAGCTGAAGGGGACTTTCCTCAGCACAACTCTTAAGAAAAGTAACATGGGTTTTGGATTTACCATCATTGGTGGGGACGAGCCGGATGAGTTTCTCCAGGTGAAGAGTGTTATTCCTGATGGGCCTGCAGCACAAGATGGGAAAATGGAAACAGGTAATTAAGAAGGTTCCTCTGTTCTTTTATATGAGAAGTAGAATGAGAAATGTATTTCTGAGTCTTGCTGTTTCCATGAATGCATACATTTTCCATATGACTTTCTGTGTTAATATGTAGAAAAGGTAAGTTTCTCAGTAAAACTTTCTTGTAATTTTCCTTTCTAATAAATGCCAAGTAGCTTATTTTTCTCATTTCACAGTATTTTAAGGGAGAAAAGATGTCTGCATTCTCCTACATAAAAATGGGATATGATGTTCTTTGGTTTTTAGACTGTTTAGGGGAGTCTGGAAAGAAAAGAGACAGGCAGAGAGAACACAGACTGCTAAGTGCAAATTTATTTCTTCAGAAAGGATATTGTTTCAAAATAATCTGTTGAGTCTGATCCAACATTGTTGTCATTATAACCATCAAAACAAGAGTTTTCAATGTGGCATATGGACATACAGGCATTTGTGTCCTATTAATAAGGAAACTGTGAGAACTAACAAAAGAAAAGAAACCTCCTCTGAAGAGATTTAAAGCTGCTCAAAAGATCTGGACCAGCACTGGGAATATATTCATGTCCACAGATTGATAAAGGTTGCAAACTACTGTCTGAAAGGTTTGTAGGGTCATGTCAGGTCTGTGTATGAATAAAATTCTTTTAGAGGAAGACGAAGTCAGTTTCCAAGCAAGCTGACATCTTCTGTGGGAGAAGATAATCAGAGAATAATAGAATAATTTCAGTTGGAAGGAACTTCCAGTCACTAACCTCCTTTTTAAACAGGGCTAACTATGTGGTTTGGATCAGGTTTCTCAGGGCTTCATTCATGAGACTTGAGAAAATTTTATAGGACATAGATTCCACAGCCTCTGTGGACTCCTATCCCAATACTTTACCACTCTCATAGTAAAGACTTTTTCCCAGAGAACTGATGGATGCCCCATCCCTGGAAGTATTCAAGGCCAGGTTGGATGAGGCACTGAGCAACCTGGTGTAGTGGGTGGCATCCCTGCCCATGGTGACGGGGTAGGAACTAGATAATCTTGAAGGTCCCTTTCAACCCAAACCACTCAATGGTTCTATGATTTTTATCCTTTAGGTCCAGTTGGGCTTTCAGCTGGTGCAGCTGGTTACTAGTGATTGAAGTCCTGTGTTTATGCAGCCCTGTCACTCTGTACCCCCAGCAGTCCGTCTTCCTCAGATAATAGGTCAGGCTGCACATTGATAATGGGATAAATGTGCAGAATTTATCTTTCCATTTCTCACCAACACTTTATAATAAAGAAGTGCTAGTTTGGGATATTTGTTGCCTCTGCAGAAAATGAAGTGGTGGCCAGATTCGCTATGAAGATAATTTTCTAGACTGTGATAACAAATCACTGTGGATGGACCACAGCAGCAGAGCAAGATCCATTTAGTATGTTACAGTACAGGAGGAAAACACAGAAACACACATAGGCACAAATAATGCTGGTGGAATAGTCTCAAGTGATTTTTCTGGAAATTTCCTTTCATCCTTTTATCATGAATGATCTGGACTGCCATATGTCAGAATAATCACCCTGAAATCCAGTTTATTCTGTGGGACTTTCCAGGACTTGGCAAGTAGGAAGTGTGAAGGTTGTGAAAAGCATTATTTAAAAAAAACAACCTACTTCAAATGTTATTTTATAGCTGGCATGATGTTTCTAATGCCAAAAAGATAAACAGAAAATTTATATGAAGAAGTAAAATGTAAGAAATAAGTAGAATATAGGTTGTTTGCATTGGTTTTATGAAAACCAGCTTTTTTTTTGATTCTCATTTCTTGTTGCCATATTAACTTAATGCAATTTGGTTCCCAAAGCCAAAATTTATTAAAATAGCTGATTAAGCTTATACAACAGAATTCCTGAAGTTCAGAAGATTTCAGTAATATGTAATTCATTTTTCCCTAATGTTTTCGTATTACCTAATATGTGGCATGAGTGCTTTTCCTTGTTTGTCGTGGTTTACCATTCTCAGGTGCAGCACTCAAATATACTTACTTGTTAATCCTTCTGAAGTGTGGGCTGGTTATTGGTGATCTTGTTGATATGGAGTTCTTTTCTCTGGAAAGCAGGTATCTTTGCAACTTACTTAAATTTTTATCTTGAAATTGAATATACTATTGATGATGATTATTGTAGACATGGGTGAGAATTAATAGGAAAAAGGTGCTTTAAAACGTATAGAAAAAACATTGATTTTTTTTTTCTTGAGGTTACTAATTCAACTATATTAAGAATGCAAAACAGAAATGTAAATTCAAATACATAATCATTCTATAATTATGTAATCCCCAAACATACAAAATTACATCTCAGAACAAATTTTGGTCTCGAATGTCTTCACTGTTAGGAGTGACAGTGTTCTGATGTAAAGTAACTGGGGAATCTCAGACTAATGATTGTACCATCTAAAATAGATATGATTACTTGAAGTAATTTCTAAATATGATAATGGTAAACTGAAGCAGTATGTTTAAAGTCAGAATGTTTATAAAAGAACTACTGTTCTGTAAAGTGCTTGTATTTCGTGATATCCAATCCTTTTCACACTTCCTGAAGCAGGATTTCTCTTCCTATTCAGCCACTTTTACAATCTAATCAGCTGAAGGTATGAAAGCCTCCCAAGTTCCATCAATTGCTTTTTGTTCATAAAGCTGTTAAAATCTTTTCTTTGAAAACTATTTGAAATTACATATGTTCCTTTTTTTTTCTTTTTGTTGGGTAGGCATCACTGGATGATGAATAGAGCTTTTAAAATAGATTTTATTTATTCTTTTGACACAAATTGTGTGTTGTTGTTTAATTTATGTGCACTCCAGCTATGATCAGAGTCATATGAAGCTTTGATAGATGATGAAAACATCATGTTGTGGCAGTAGGTCATCACAGTAGAAAGTTTGGGGACAGTGACAAGGATCTGTGAAGCAACCTGAGCATAAGGGACAACGACAGGTGCTGGTGCACCCAGCTCGAACATGATTCTGGACCCTGTCCCTTGCAAGGCTGATACTATTCTTTTACCAAGTGGTTATAAAAATCTTCATGCTTCACACCTGCAACAGATTTGGGGGGAAAAAAAAAAAAGAAAGAAAAGGCACCATCTCTTTCATCTTACCTGATCTTGGCCATAGGCTGAAGACACCCTTACTGTACTTCAAGCTAATTGTTAAAGAAACAAGCTCATAGGAAACTACCATTGTAACTTTGATTTACTTGTCCACCCAAAATCTAATGGAGGAGTCTGATACAAATGCTATTCAAAGAGTGAGTCTGTGTAAGATATTGTCACACTCTAATGTGATCATAACAAAGTGAGTTGACCTGCAGGTTTCAAAACGGAACAATTCTGGTCTTCATCCTTTGGAACATAGAATTATAGAGTCACAAAATGGTTTGGGTTGGAAAGGGCCTTCAAAATCATCCAGTTCCACCCCCTGTACTGTGAAGAGACACACCTTCCACTGGACCAGGTGGAACTCTTAGCGTGTTGACCACACCAGGTAGCTTGGTGTCATCAGAAACTTTTTGAAGGAGTGTTCAATCCCAGGGTGCAACGTTAAATGGTGCCTGTCCTAATACTGGCCCCTGAGGAACACTGCTGGAAGCTTGGAAGCTGCTGGGAACGTGGAAGCAGCTGCTTGACAGTGACTTGGCATTGCTGTGATGCTATGAAACAATAAAGCAATGAGGCAAACTGAGTGCACTGAGATGCAACAAGAGATATCTGAGGTCCTGACCTCAGCACCACTTGGTGCCCAGTGCTGAGCACTAAGAGATATTTATATTTGTCCTAGACCCACAATAAACCTCACAAGCAGACTCAGAGGAACTACATCTCAGTGGATGAGTCAAAACCAAAGAAAATTGCATTCCTGATCCCATTTGCCAGATGTTTCAGAATTTGTAAGGGCTCTTATGCCCTCATGGAAATCTAGCATCTGTGGGCTAATGGCTGTTAATAACACTGCAAATGCCTTTCTAGGACATGTTTTAACATTTGGAGCTCAATCAAGCTGCTGGATATGAACATTACACTCCACAGTATCTCTGTCTACCTCAGGACATCCTAGGAGCTGATACCACATTCTTTTCTGAGAGGTTATGTTGCTTTATCTTGTCTGAAGCTTCACGCAGCCGATAAAAATACTCTCTGTATTTAAGAGGTCCCTGCATCCCATTAAAATGCTGAGTGAATATCACTGGTAAAAGACTGCATCTAAACGAAAAGATTTTTATACAGTTAGTGATTTTGAATGACTGCTGTTCTAAGGTGAATAAAGATTTAGGCCTGTGGCTGAATCAGCTCAAGCTGCAAAGGCAAAAACTTTCCTGCAATTCTCAAGGTTATTCAATGGACTGGATAAACTGAAACACTCCCATATAATCAAGCTCAGGGAAAGATTCTCACCCTGCATTTCAGCAAGCTCCATTTCCTTTGGTGGAAATTTCCAGGAAACATCTCAAAGACATGGTGCACAAGTGGTTAATTAATGGAGTCTGATGATGACCCTTCTGACTTAATAGCTGTGGTGATGGCATGTTGAACTTTACAGAAACATATCCATATATATATATATATCTATCTGTGGTGAAATGTCGTAGCCCAACAGTGTGAATCAAGAAAAGGGGAAACATGTTCTTTCATTTCATCTTCCAGGCATACACTTGGCCAGGCTTAAGATGCTAAATCATCTGTAAACAATGCAGACTTGGGCTTTTTTAGATGTTATTCTCTCAGGAATGGTAGTTTTGCTATGTTAGTTATCTATTCTAGAGATATAAATTCATAAAATAAAGGTAAGGTTCAGCTAACAGATACAGATGTCTATAAGGCAGATGTCTACACCTACCATATAAGTAGACCTCTACCACTTTTGCATGACTGTAATAGGATGAAGGCTAGAGACTAGAAATCTAGAGTATAGAAATTGGTCCCACATCTACGACTGAGAGTTTCTAATGCACCTTAGAGATCTCCAAAGGGAAAGAGCCAGCTGTTAAAAATGCTGGAAGGAATGATCTATGGCCTTGCTGCTATCCTTGGACCTACTGTCAAGACCCGTAACAATCTTGTGCATATGAATTTTTCGAGAAGCTGAGGTTACTTGAAATGTAAGCAAATTGGAGAAGCCACATTTGTTGATCTACAAAGTCATAAATGTTGTTAATTAGCTGAATAAGAGCAAAACCAAAGCCATTATCAGGTGGTTGACCCTACAACGTCACTTAACTTAGGGAATAATTGTCTAGTTTCATTAATGCATGTTTTTTTCACACTGAGACTAATATCTTACAACCTCTATAAGTAGTACTCAAGACAGAAGGAACTGGGGACATCTGCAAATGAATACCAATTTGCAAGTACAAACACATTCTTAATCCTGTTCCCTGTTTATCCATCGTCAATGCATGTGAACAAACCATCAGCTCACCTAATGTCAGATCAGATATGAAGCAAGCAGTACAGTTTCAGCAACAGAAAAGATGAACTGTGTATGCATAAAGAATGCCTTCAATCCAAAAAAGCACATATACTAAAATAAAATCTATGTTTTGGTAGTCATCTGGGAATGTGAATACTGTTGGAATATCACTAAAGGACTCAATGTATCATGACCACTCATGACTGTACCTATCTTCTTTTTCAAACAGGTCATGTGTCTCTCACATGCTATCAGTCAAAATCCGTCTGACAATATTCTTTTACAACATTCTGTTCCCTTGGTACCCAACTGTTTACCACAGCTGCCACCTCAAGAGGTTCACTGACCAGGAGCTCGATGAAGAACTAGTCACACACATATGTAGGGCTTCATTGCCACAGTACCAGAAGCTGGCTGAAATTTAGTTATCTCACCTGCCTGACACCTCATCCAGTGGCTCCAGGAAGACTGGCCTCACAAAATTAAGGCATGGTGTTGGAACATGAGAGATTGTGCTCCTAGCTAGACTGCTGAGGAAGGACTATCTTTTCATTGCACTTTATATCTCCAGGCTAAAACACTCTTTTAATATACACCAAGGCCTCATCAAGTGTCAGTCTTGCAGCTGCAAGACTGATGCCCAGTGACGGGTCTGTGAGAGCAGAGCAGCAGACATAAAACCAGCTTGTGTTATCAGCCTCCCTTAATACCCCTGCTTTCTTTGGAAGCTGGGATGTTTATCTGAACTCTTTTAATCTAGCTAAGACTGATCATCTCTCTCTGTCTTCATATGTTGCTATTAATCCCATGAAGTTAAGAGAAGGGAAATTAACTGTTTGGAAAGTAACTAACAGCAATAACAAAAATTACTTCAGGCATCAGGGAGAGTGATTTCTCCCACCCATGTTAGGCCAGTCAGTGTGGATTTGTGTTATATTTACTACTTGCATTCCAACATCCTTCAGGAAGATGATGAAATTGTGCAAAACGTGGCAAAAACACTATATTTGCAACTGGTACAACCAAAACCTATGTTCCTTTCAGCAGTGGTACTGGTTACATTTTCTTTTTGTGAGCCAAACCAGAGGTAACTATTTCTTAAAACCTCAGCCTGGTTTTCCAGTATGACTCTTCTTTCATTTCACAATTTATTTTGGCTTTTCAAGGAGTACACAGCATCCCACTTCATTTAATCTGCTCTATGTTTCTCACCATAAAATTTTCGCATGTCATATAACTAATGCCAAAACTGTTCAAGAGGTGTACAGTTAAAATCAACCCTGTTTAAGAATCTATCACTGTTGCTAGTCCTCACAATTTTATCTTGAATCTCTATGTAACCAGAATTCTTTAAAGCACAACTCTTAATTATTTTTTTGTTTGTTTAAAAGGGATTTAATGTAAATCTTAGCTTCAATTTTATAGGATAAAAGTTTATATTCCTCTGTCGAAGAGGAAAGTGCAGAAGTATGACCACATTATATTTAAGAGGTTTCAAGCATAAAACAAAATAAAAAAATGCCAGTTTTACTATTTATTTGATATCAAGTATTGAGACTCATTTTAGCTGGGGAAAGGGATATGACTAGTGGTTTTAAATGTTTGATGGTGACAGTAAAACTAGTACTTGCATCTTAGAAGTATTAATAGCAGTTAAAAACTTGGTAGCAGAAAAAGATTTTTTTTCAATCCCCCTTTCTTTCATATTTTAAAGCAGGTAATTCGTTGAACTCTGCATGTAAATAGAAAAGCCAGGAGATAGCACTTAGGTCGCTAGAAAATTTTAGTACTGGTGTTAGTTTTTTTTAAGATTAATTTTCCATTATATTTTTTGTGCTTATATGACTTTCAGATAAAATGAACTTGGTACAGTGGTCACAGTAATATCTGTAAATTTCTCTTTATGTTAACCAAGAGATACTCACTATGTTGTTAGGTATTCACCAAATGATAATCAGGACAGAGATGAGCCTAGGCTAAGAAAAAAGTATCTGTATTTTTGTGTACCACACACTTACTGTCTACATCTGAGGTCTTTATGTGCACCTTGCCAGTTTTTTTTGGTTGGTTGGTGTGATATTTGATATCCTTGTGTTCCCCCTGAGTTGCAGAAAATCCATGTGTCACTATCTGTTCTGCCTGATATTGAGTTAGAGGTTGAGTTTATGTCGCCTGTCTGAGCTACTGAGCATTCACTAAGCACTGCATACAAAGTGTACCTCGAGGTACAAAGACAACTACTGATTAATTTTAGCCCTGTCATTTGGCTATTCCCTTAAACTCTTCAATTAAAATTATTTATACAAACAGAAACAGCAATTACAGTAGAGCATCTAAGTTGGATTTCAAAATGCTTCTTAAAATATACCAGTATTAGGATTAAATAGTATGTGTAACTTGTTTTCTTTCCTATAATGACTTTTCTTCAGAAGACTCATTTTCTTCAAGTCCAGATAATATGCAGAAATGCAGGTGGAATTTGAAAAGAACAGCAGTCTTTTATTTTACTTTGATAAAATCCATATTGATACTCAGGAGGCAATTCATGGTTTGTGGCACTTACTTCATTTTGGAAGAAATTTACATTTTTTGACACTATATTTTGATCTATGTTTGTCAGTCCCAAGAATGATAATGTGTGCTTATTACTTGAAATAGTAAAATATTGGTCATGTAAAGAGTTGAAGTTCTGGGTTATGTAAGTGTGTTGCATTAGTCTTCTGCAGGAGAGTGTATGAACGGGTCTGCCTATATGTGGTAAGTTTTTTCTAATGTTTAAGCCATTAGAGCAACTCTTCCAGCATCGACTACAGAAAGCTGAACATATTTGATTAGAGATGGCTGAGGTCTGAACACGTCCAACCACGCCAGTACAGCACTTACTGTCTTTTTATCCAACTGTTTCACCTTTGACCAGATTAGCACTGCATTTACGTTTTTATTTAACCCAGAAACCAAAGGTGAAGTAATTTGATGGGCAGAGAGGACATAATGGAGATATGGTCTATGCTAATATAAAATTCCTGTCTCTTTATGGACAAATGCAACACAAACCATATACACAAGACATACACACCCTGCTTAACCTGAGCTACCAGTCTCGGTCTCTGTAATATGAGTAAATGGAGATCTTCTGGTGCTCAAAGGTGCCATATCTTTAGCAGAAAATGAGATCATACGGAAATCAAGAAATACGGCAAAGTAAAATGTGAAAGAGCAAAGGTGAAAAAGCAGAGGGAATATTTGGACACAAACTATCCAAGTACGCGTAGTCTCACATTCCTATTAAGTCAAGGTCTGATTGCATGGAAAAAATGGCCACAAAGGCCAAAATCATAGACAAGGATACTAAAACTATATCATCCATATTGCAGTATGCAACAAACAAAGGCAGAAGAAATATTAAATGATTTATTCTATCTACTATCACATACCAATACGCCTTTATCCAATTTTAGTGTTCATATTGTCATACAAACTTGTTTGGTGTATGACAAGTCTAGGAAGCCCATAAATTTGTTCTTTGATCTGAACTCCATCATAAGAAGTCAGTGGATTCTGCTATTAGCGTATTTAACATTGGCCAGGAGATGATAAATATATTGCCATAATCCTTGTATTTATTAGGACAGTTTTTGTAAGTTTTGCAAGTTGCCCATTGAACCAGCAGTGTGCAGTGAACTCAGTGGCTGCCAAAAATGCTGCAGAAATAACTTTTCTTCTATCACATGTAATTAATGATTTAATTTTGAATTAATGATAATCTCTCATAATTTGGCTATTTTTATGAACAAACAAAAAATGTACATTGAAAATAAATCATCATCTCGTATACTCTTCAATAAATAATGTTGTCTTGTTTCTTAACAAGAAGAATGATCTATGAGGTCAGACAGGGTTTCTTACTATATAAAGAGATGACAGGGAAAGTGAGAATTTCATATTGCATAATGAAATTAATCTAGAACTGTAATTTTCAATATCATTAGTCATGCCACCTGTGACTTTCTTTTGTTTTGACATATAGGGCTTTATTATACCATTCAAATATCCAAAAAAAGTAAACATTTAACTGAGTTTCAGAATTTTATTTTCATCTTGTATTAAAAAATAAATAGATTGAGTGCTTATTCACCTCTGCCTCCACATTGTGCAACCAAATGCGTTCTGTATCTATATTAAAATCTAAGAGTTCAGAAATTCATCTCATTGTTTGCCTTTTACTATTCTTTGAGAACAAATTTTAGAGCTGAAATTTAAAGCAAATTTTAAACCTTTGAAAATTTAAGAATAAATTAGTTAATGACTTCTAAGATACAATTTCTGCTCTATAATTAGAATGGAAAATATCTCTTTTGACAGTTAGCAGGTGTTTTACTTGACTAAATTTGTTAACATCTCTGTATCTGAATTTCCCCATTGAAATGGAGAAATAGTCATTTTAGAACTTTGTAAAGTCCAAGAATTATTGCACGTAGGAACTTCCATCATAACTGCTAAAAATGTTAGTTCAATAATTTTAATTAGTTAACTAATGGTGTTCAGCTTAAGATATTAAGGCCAAATACTGTGAAAGTTCAGTCGTGCAGTATACATTAAAACAGAAATCTGTGTTTAATCGTATGTGGATCAATTTTTTTTGTCACTGCTCTGAGTGTATCGTTTGATGTGTGGCACAATGTAAAATAATCCAGAGTTTTATTAGAGATGAGGAAACACTTTCAGGCATATAAATCATATTCCAGGAGCTTTATGAACCTTTAGCTAATGGGGGCTACAGAGACATTTCAGGCAATTTTATTGTAAGTTCACTTCTAAAGCATCTTTCACTGTCTCATGCTGTAATCAGGTTATTAGCACAGATGCACCTCTTATGTGACCCTGTTTAGTTCCTCATGTAGCCTTTGTAAGAAGAGCAAAGTTTATTCCGGCACTTATGCAACTGCCTCTTTGTAATTGATGACTCTGACATTTTAAAAAATGGCTTGCTTGCTTAAAGACCTGTAATGAAAATTTCTCAATGACATAAGGAGCACTTTTGGAACCAGGAGGCAGGCATGGAGTGAATCCTGATGAAAAGTGAGAAGCCCCTGGAGAAATTCTTCCAGGCTTTTCTCTCTCTGCCGCACAAAAGTCTTCTGCCCTCCAGCAGTCACATAAGTGCGATACTGACTCTGAGTCAGTGGATGTAGGTGGAGCTCGAGATGCTCTGCTGCTCCCATATGCTCTGTGCATGCAGCAGTGGGAGATGCTTTGGCAGCACTCACTTCTTCTCATCCCCTCCTTCAGTAGGCACCAGAGGGAAGTGGGGCCATGGTGGTAGAGTCAGGGTCCCCTAAATGCTGCTCTGCCGCCATGCCCAGATAAGTGAGGATTGTGTGCAGGAGGTGGGCAATTCTTAGTGTGTGGAGCTTGGATGTTTTGCCAGGTCTCAGCTATCCACCTCAGGGGGTGACTGGCGGTTGGAGGGAGGAGAAGAGGGTCTCATCTCCAGAGACTGGGTGCAGAACTGGGAAAAAACTGACTGGACTAGGATATGCTGGAGCTGAAGATGAGATAATTTGTTTTTGTTCTACAGGCAGGCAGGGAGAAAAGGCAGTAATTTTATGCTCAGAGATGGCTGGAGAGTGGGTGTTTCTATGCATGTGTGAGCGTGTAGGAGGCGGGAGGGGGAGGGCAAGGTACTAGGGAAAAGAAGAAAGGAGCTCTGCAAGAGAGGTCTGAGAGCAGTGATGTGAGTACAGATCTTTTAAACACTGGCAGTTTCACTTCTTTTGATGTATTACTTTCTTCTTCAGCTCCAAATGGAAGTAAATTAAAATTCTTTTTATTAAGCTAATCTCTTCTGCATTAAAATCAGCATTAATGTATGCAGTATTTACTGAAACTTTTTGCCATACTGAGCATCACCTGTAGTAGTGCTGGGGAAAAGTCAAATAATGTTGGACACCTTTTCTTGATAGCTCTGTTCCTTGAGAATTTATTCATAGGCTGATAGTGAGTCATGAAACATGTTGTATTATGCTGCTGCTCTGTTATTTGTGATCTCTTCAGTTTCACTTTTATGTATGCAAAATAACAAGTCTCAATAAGCAGTTTATGATTACTGGCCTGAAATCACGTCTTTTAATCCTGTGAACCTATCAGCTCTGAAGAAGCTGTCAGGGCTGAGCTGAGGGGCTGCCTGTAGCATGGTGAAGGGCTGAAAGAGCACAGAAAAAATTGGGTTTTCTGCTCTTGGGTGATTCCAAAAAACCAGACAGCAGGAAGAGGTAGGAAACTGGAAAATTAGGAAATTGAGGTAGTGATGAGAACCTGACAGTGCTTTCATGTCTCGTAAGGGAGAGGTTCAGGTCATGGTCTAAAGAAAACATCATTGTATGGGAATATGTGGAGCTGCATTAATTATACTCCCATCACTATTATATTACTGGGATATTGGGCAGAGCCTCAGCCAGTGCTCTCTGTACCCATCTTGTTTGATGGAGTCTGGTTGACTTTCTTCCACCAAAACCTCCAGAAATATCCATGTGCCACAAGGTAGACTGATGAGGTCAGGCAGGTTGTCCTCAAGCATTCAACCACGGCACATACACTGCCTCCTGTCACTGGCACCAGAAACCACACGTGTATTGGACTTTGTTTATTTAATAAGTGGGTTTGAGGGTAGATTCCTCTGTCAAATTCCACACGAAATTCGTGCAATACTGCAGTGCTACACATGGTACCAAAATACTGGTCACTTTACGTGTTTATACTTCTAATATCATTTCAAAAGGGTGCTTTATTTTAGTGGGGAAGAGTTGTTCTAACACAAATTAAAGAAGTCAAAAATACTATTGTCTTATCTCTGGTCATTTTCCAGGCAGGTCACAATGAGAGCATCATCACTGAGAGTTCAAAAAAGCTTCCTTTTGTCAGATTGCTTTTGACAATCTGTTTGGTCTGTCTTGTTCCAATTATTTTCTGCATATCAGACAAGAGTATATTTATTTAGGCCAAACTTGATTGCATCAAAAGGAAATGCCGTTGGCTATTATATAAGAGATTCAAGTGTTTCTAGTGTAGTTCCTATTTATTGAAAAAATAGTTTGAATTGTTTTGGGTAATAGGGATAATATTAAGAATTGTACTTGAGCTATTGTTCATGTCAGAAATTCTACTCCAGCCAAGGTGCTAAGCTGATAGATTTTTCTTTTAAACTGTACAGTGCTGTAAATGCTGTAATCTTTTCAGTTCTGAATGCAGGATAATGTAAAAGAACTCCCTCAGTGATATATCTGTAAAAACATTGGTTATAATACAGATGTTATAATAACAGATGTTAGCTATATCGGTTATTATTGGTCATAATAGCAGATGTTGAATGTGTGTGATGAAGTATTTTTATCTATGTCTGTGGGTAGGTGTGCTGAAGGTGTATCTCTGTGTAAAAATATACATGTGCATATGTGAATTTTTATATAAAAAATAAACATACAATTTAGTCCATTTCAGGAAAAAGAAAAGAAGGAGTTCTTTTTAGGAGCAAGGAGATGTAGATGAACTATAATATTAATTCATTAAATCAAGTATTTTTACAGATATATCATCAAGGGGCTCCATGGTGCTCTTGTACAGTGATCAGCCTGGTCCCAGGGATATGGGATTGTGACTTTTCCACGTAGAAATATATCCACATTTAGATGTTAGTCTCATTTTGTATGTGTGTGTCAGAATCAGGAGCTAATTTTTGTTCCAGTACAAATTCCGTGTTGGACACGCTTTATCTTGTGTTGACAGAAAAAGCCAGGCTTTCCCTGATTTGGATCTTCCACCAGTTAAGTTGTGCAGGAGTTGCAGTGACATCAGGTTTTCTCTCTGTCATTCCAAGTCTCTCTCTCTCTTTTTTCTAATAACTGGAATGCAGCCGAGGGAACAGCCAGATCAAGTATGAGAAAAAGGAGGGACTAGAACAAAGACCCTAAAGCAAAGGATAAAATATGAAGTGTAAGCTTGATAAAGACTGTATCAAAATCTGTTTGCAGAAACATACCAAGTGCAATGTAGACAACCTTTAATTTTTTTCCCAAAGATTACCCCGAATTTGGGCTATATAATATATATCATAAAAGACACTTGAAACAATCTCTCAGAGTCAAGACTGGAAGGAAGTCAATGTGTTTCGTCAGTGCCTGACAGCCTTTCCATGGCTGTGCAAGCAGCCCTGTCCAGTTGACAAATAGAGTGATGCATAATACCTGTACAGTATAATTGCATCAGCTTCAGCAGACTGCAACAAGATTTTTACTCTTGCTTGCAGTGGCAGTAAGTTCTTCTCCCAAATACTAGAAATCACATGAGATTTAACTTTTTTGTGACCTCTGTTGCATCCTACAATAGCAGTTTTTAAGGACAGGCTAAATATCAAACCTACTCCTCAGAGTAATTTAACTTTGTGCACTGTAGCCTTACTATTTGATTACTATCAGTGATGGAATTAGGTATTCTTTCATATTCTGTTTTAGCTGTAAAAGAGAGAAATCACATTAAGCTCATATATTTTTTATTCCTTTTTCCTTCATCTCATTCCATTTCAGTCAATTTGATGCAACTGTATTATTTTGCCATTAGATGAAGGCACACCTCGTATTTTTCTGTTTGAATTAGGCAGTCTGTCTGTCTTTTAATTTAGAGAGTGAGAGATTTGAGGAAATTGCAAAATGCTCATGTAACTAATTTCTCTTTTAATGGCAACCGTTTTTAATCTCTTTCACTTCTTCTTGGTATCTGAGCGCATCTGGGTCTTACTTAGGTATTCAAAATCCTTGTTATGCCTCCAGAGCATCCTTCCCAAATGGATTCTATTTGTGCAAGTGAAAAAGAAGAATATATTATCAGTCATCTTAAACAGTCTTGCAAAAGCACGTTCCCTTTAACTACACAAAAATAACCGTGCAGACAAGAACTCGTTCTACTTTTCAGTTTCGTTGGGGGGAGGGGGATGGTCTTTCTGTAGAAGAAATGTAGAGTGGATAAGAACCAAGTTGGGAAAATACTTAATTATAATCCAGAGTTGAACCTGAGTAGACTCCAGTGGAGCAGAAGCACATCTGTTATGTGCAAACAGTTCTTCCTTGTGTGTGCGGATGGCTTGCAGTAGGTCCTAGGCCTCATTTTTGATATTACTTGTTTTAATGTTGTTATAATTTTTTGAATACTAGGACAGAGCCTTTAATATGTTTGGAGAACACGCTCTTTGTACAATTATCTACTGACTGGCAAGGACTGTGCAAATAGAGAAATGCTTTTCAGCTTCCTTGGCCAGTGTGTGGGACAGTAGGCACTGATATCAGTGGGGTTTGTGTTATGTTTTCCCCACACCATTATATTTCTCCTTCCATTGCTGATAGTATTTGTATTTTCTCTATTTCCACGTCACTGAAATGACATTATCAGTTCCCCTATTCCCAGCCCTCTTGTGCTAGTCTGGCTTCAAGGGATCTTTGGTCTTACAGAGCCCTTTTTGAGAGCAGCAGCCTAAAACTGGACATAGAGGCAGATGCTCTCCTCTCTGTCAGAGCAAAGGTTGACCTGTGCCTTCAAGCCCAAGCGAACACAGGTGGAAGAAAATGTGCCACCTCTGCTTATCAGAAGCTCTGCACTAGAGAAACATCTGTGCTTGCTGTTCTGCAAATTCTGTATTGCCTCAGAATCCAAAACATGCTCTCCAGATTTTAGATTAGACGGACTACTTATTCTCCTTCTAAATCAGTACTGTTTTAGAAACTAGCTGAAGATATATGAATAAGTGTGAAAATATGTATATTTCTGTTTTCTAAAAGTGCCTTTTAGATGAGTTCTACTAGGTGGAGCTGTGATGTTCAGCATTTAGTTTGCAGCTCATTGCAATAAATTTGGGAGGAAAGTGAAGTGAGAGAATGAATATGTGGTCACCACGAATACCAAAGTTACCGTCCTTTCTTTTTATGGTCTTTATCACATAACAGATAAGCACACTGAGAAGCATTTACACTGGTTATCCCTATCATATTAAATCATTTGTGGAAGTAGTGTTAGTAATTGTACTGTAGTGAAATGAACACCATAGTATCAGATTTTTCATTTCATAAACCTCCTCCACTGTCCTAGTTAATCCAAGTACTCCTTGCCTTGAGACTCCAGCACTGCTGTTAAAATAGTTCTGTCATAAGAGATAATAATACACATATTTCTGTAGCAATAGTGAAAAGATTGGATAGTTTAATTCTTAATAAAATCATAGAACTTTTCAGAACTTGTTTCTTCACAATGTTTAGCTGTAACTCCACTTATTTATTAACTCTGCAAATCCAGTCTTGACAATGTTTCAGTAACAGTTTACAGTATTCCAGGCTTACTAGATATTAAATACATTGATTGGTTCATCTTTATGTATGTAAAATTTGACAAGGCTAAACAATTTTGGGATTCCTTGGTGAGAACAGCTAAAGGACTGCCAGTTTGAAAATTATGTGATTCAGTCCTCTAAATATTAATTGGAAACATAATGTATCAACTATTAATAGTATAAAATTAAGGAAAATAATTATATTTTGTAATTATAACATTTAGTACATTGATATCAATTATTGTAAATGTTGGTTCTATTTTATTAATTGGTTTATTGTCCTGTAAACAGGTATAAAGTCTCCCAGTCACCCAGCCATGCTTAACTTCACTGGTAGGACAATATTATTTATGGTGATGTCTCTCTTTGTTAGCGTCAGCAGCCCCAGCTTTGGTTTGAGTGATTCGCAAAGACATTTTGGATTTCTTTTCAAGAACTTGTATCTTCTAGTTTATAGTGAATGCAGAGAGAGCTAAAATAGACAAGAAGCCTTACTTTGATTTTTATACCCAGGGTTGTTTTGGTTTTTTTAAGTTTGACCTTCGGTAACTGAATACCTGAGTTTTCCTGATTATAACTCCTATTGGAAATAATGACTGTGTCATTTTGCTGTATTTCTAAAAATTCCAGTTGACATATAGGCAGTTGACACCTGACTGTGTTTTTTTCTCTGGAAATCACTTTCTGGTAGGGCACGTGTGTGAGCATTGCTTGCATATGAGTCTGAAAAGTTAATAATTTCATACCTGAAATGCCATAAGAAGCAGAAAGAACAAAAGCCATTTTAATGCAAATTGCCCTCCATTATAAAAACAATAATTTTTGGAGCAGGATTCACTAATATACTCTAGTCTATTTGTGCCTTCCTGAAGCAGGACAGGGCTCTTAGACATACAGCCAGTTAGAGTGTTTTTAAAGACAGGGGAGAACAAAGCATGGAGCACACTCACATCAATTTCTGCGTTCTCTGTCACTCTGCTAGTGGCATTCACATCTCACTTATTTCCTGCTCCTTCCATTCCTGTACCCCACGGCACACACGCTCATCCATTCCTCACCCTTAGTTACCTTCTCTCTCTAATGTGCTGCATCCATTCACACATCATACTTTTACCCTTCTTCATGCACTTCTCATGCAGCAGTTCTTAGAAGGAAGTTTATGGAATGGCTATCCCACTTTTCCATTAATCTCCTTCTATCGCTATGGCTACCATCTCCAATGGGATGGGAGACTACAACTTGCTCTCAGGTTTTGATGGACGTAGAAGCAGTAACTCTCAGGACAGATGGTGCCACCTCCCTTGTCAGGAGCAGGGTAGAAATTTTGTGTGGAAGCAAATGACAGTAACTGGTGGCTTTTTAGGGAAAAATTAGATACAATGATAATTTTGGGAAGGGCTTTTTAATTACAGGCCTCCTGTGGGATGATTCACTAGGCATACTGTGAGACTGCTTTTTCAGTCAGAACAAATAGTCCGATATAGGATCACACTCATTCATAATAACCCATTTTCATTTACTTTAATTCATCAGCTAATTAACAAATTAATAAATTTAGACATCCAGAAAATTAATTATTTTCTAAAGCAGAAGATATGGCATGTTCTCATACACCACAGAGCATTAATATCACTTCATATATGAAATCTGAGATTTGACTACTGAACAGAAGTTGATGTATCTGTAATGCAGCTTAGTTTGTGGCAAGTGTTAGGATCCAAGCTGAACCCCCTACACTGAACTGGAAAACGATAGAGTATTTACTCTGCAATGGTGTTATTCATCATCATCATCATGGCTAGGC